>CAUYQG010244154.1:0-29936 GCA_963574415.1 Tarsius wallacei
GTCTGTGCTTAAAACTTTGTTGAGCCTTTGCTTGTCTCAATTACCATGGTAGCTTTTAGCTCTTGCAATGGCAAAGCAAGCAATGAACCCCTCCCAGACATTCCTTTGCTTAAATTATAGTAAACTCGGTGGCACCAGCCAACCCCCTGGTGGGCTCTATGTTGTTTCGAGCCTCTTGTATGCTTATCTAAAAATTCCAGAGGGCTTAAGTAACTCCTCTCTGCCCACTTAGCCGTTGCCTGTCCATCAAAGACAGTTAAGTCAAGCCCGTGAAAAATCAAAAACGAACCAACCAATCAGTATCTCTGTAACCATGTTTATGCAGTTCTATCCAATCCTGTGTGAACAAGTTTGTAAAGCCACCCCACTCCCTCAGAATTCTGTATAAAAGGTGTGTGTAAACCTGAGAAGGGGCTCGCTCTCGTTCCAAGCCGCTGAGCCGGCTACAAGCGTGAGCCCAGGCTCGCGTCTGAATAAAAAAACCCTTTTGTGCTTACATCAGAGCTGGCTCTTTGGTGGTCTCTCTAGAACCTTGGGTACAACAGGATACTCTGCCATGGCAGAGAAACGCTGGTACCCTCATGGGCTCAAACTAGATGTTGACAAGATCAAGGAGTGGAAATCTTCCCCGAGTTAGAAGGGGTAAGCCCAAGATTCTACAGAAAGGTGCAAGTCTGTGTCTTCATCTCCTTCTGCGTGGAGTTTGCCACCCATTCCAGCAGGCACCAACAAGTAACATCAAAGTGAGTATGTTGTAGTGAGCTCTCTCTTCCATCTTGTGATATCCTTGTTCCTTCACCCCTGCCCTCAGTCAAGTGAGCAACCCAATATGAGCCAGGCTAGTTACTACAAATTTTGTATGTGCCATCTCCTATTGTTTGATCTTTACAACAACCTCATGATACAGATATTATTATCCTCATTTTATAAATATGGAAACTGAAGATCAGAAAGGTAAATTGCTTTTGCTTCTCTATCTGGTCACATAGTCAACAAATGATGAAGTTAGGATCTAAAGCCAAATTCTGTATGGCTCAAATTCTCTTTTCACCATAACACATTGCCTTTTTTCCTTCTGGAATATAGAATTGCTGTTGATATATGGGATAGCAGTAGCGGTGGGTGGTAGTCATTCTTTAAGCTGGTTCCAGGCAGAAGGAGCTCCTCCTAATGGCATTTCCATAATTAGAACACATTTTTTTCTGATAGTTATAATTTAGGCAATTGCAGTGACATTCAGCTGAAATCTGGCATGCAAGATGTTCATTTCTCTTAAAAGTTCACTTTTAATTGGCCTCTGTTTTTTCTAAGACTGGAAGAAGTACGGAGTGTGTACTTCTAACGTTTCCAATGTTGAAGTCTGTTTGACACAAGCACTCAATCCCTGGAGTTTATTTTGAAGCCTCTGGTAAGAGACAGGGTAGGGAGGACTGGGTTAAAAAAAAAAAAGAAGGCAGAGAAAGGGAGGGAGGAAGGAAGGGAGGGGCCTTGTCAGACAGAGAGATCGCTCCAACAAAACACACTATTCCCAGAGGGACTCTAGAATCGTGAGCACATTCTCTAAACCATGTGGTGCAGGAAATTACCTGAAAATGAGATTTCACTCCCTCATTCCCCACAGAGCTCTGGAAACACGTGGGCTGCAGTCACGATGCCCCACTTTATCAGTATGGCCGGTCCTCGCTGGGTCTTCCACTTTAATAGATTCCTCAGGAGAAGCTGGACTGTTCGGTCAAGGGAGAAGAAAATTAAAGTGAAACTCCTTTAGAATTCTCAATGCACTTCTGGGCTTTAGGAATAGCCTAAGTTCTGAAGAGTCCTGAAATTTTCATTAAATAAAGAGATAGGCCAGGCGCGGCAGCTCACGCCTATAATCCCAGCACTTTGGGAGGCCGAGGTGAGAGGATTGCCTGAGCCCAAGGGTTTGAGACCAGCTTGGGCAATTTGGCAAGACCTTATCTCTACAGTAAATCCAAAAATTAGCTGGGCGTGGTTCTAGCTACTTGGAAGGCCAAGGCAGAAGGATCACCCGAGACTATCAGGTTGAGGCTGCCGTGGCCGTGAGCGTGCCACTACACTCCAGCCTGGGCAACAGCGTGAGAGTACAACTCAAAAAAAATTAAAAACAAAAAATAAAGAGATAAAAAGCCAGGGAACCAGAGTTGTGTGGTAGAGACCAAAAAGAATGAAGAGAAGTCAGAAGATGTAAGTTCCATCACTGCCCTGCCTTTTCCCAACTATGTAACTTCCTTAATAGTCCTAAAATTACTGTGAGGACTAAATGTGGCAGTATATGTAACCTAGATCAAGCTAATGTTTCCAGTAGCAGACTAGATATTCTGACAAACCTTACAAAGACGCTAAATAATTTACATCTTCTGGCTTCTCTTCATCCTTTTTTGTCTCTACCACATGACTCTGGTTCCCTGGATTTTTATCTCTTTATTTTTTATTTTATTTTTAATTTTTTTATTGAGTTGTGCTCTCACTCTATTGCCCAGGCTGGAGTGCAGTGGCACGCTCATGGTCACCGCAGCCTCAACCTGCTGGGCTCAAGTGGTCCTTCCGCCTCAGCCTTCCAAGTAGCTGGAACCACGCCTGGCTAATCTTTTGATTTACTATAGAGATGATGTCTTGCCAAGTTGCCCAAGTTGGTCTCGAACCCTTGGGCTCAGGCAATCCTCTCACCGGCCTCCCAAAGAAATAATTGAATTGAGAAAGTAAGCAGTTTTCAGAGGTCAAAAACTAAGTAAAGGTAAATACCTAGAGAAAATGTCAAAACCAACTTTTTCCTTGAGGGCACTTGGTAAACTCAGGGGCATCATTCGGCATGACCTAGCAGTTTGTAGGAAACAAGAGACAGAGACTATGGGACATCCAAAGTGGGGAGCCTAATGAGAGAACCACCTCCCCTGCATAAAGCTAGGAACTCAAAGGGTGGTACCCTCAATGTAAGGCTGAAGTTGAAATAACAGTCTACCCCCTCACAAGAGGGGACAGTGAAAGAAGGTGACCACTTCAGAACTTGGCTCCTGGGTGGAGAGAACAAAGACTTTTGAGAATTGCAACTGCAAACTTAGGCCATAATTGGAATTGGAAACTTAAACTAGTATTACCTGGATTGTCCACAAAACCTCAAGATTAAAGAAGTCCCTGTTTAATAGTGTTCCCAGGACTCTACCAGGAATGAACACAAATCTTTCCCAGAGAAACTTGAAACTAATCTTCAATCTAGGCCTCAAATAATTCCTACAGACAAAGTTCCAAAGAATATGTGGTCGTACTCAGAAAAGACTGACACACAAGGAAACATGATACCGTGAGCAAAAGCCAGCAGAAACAGGTCCAGCCTTAGCACACTATAAAGACTTCAGATATTGGCTGGGCACGGTAGCTCATACCTGCAATCCCAGCCCTTTGGGAGGAGGAGGTAAGAGGATTGCCTGAGCCCATGGGTTCGAGGCCTTGTCTCTACAGTAAATCAAAAAATTAGCTGGGCATAGTGGCACATGCCTGTAGTTACAGCTACTTGGAAGGTTGAAACAGAAAGATCACCTGAGCCCAGCAGGTCGAGGTTGCAATGGCCATGAGTGTGCCACTGCACTCCAGCCTGGGCAACAGAGTGAGACTCTGACTCAGAGAGGAAAAAAAAGATATCAGATATTAGAATTGTCTGACACGAAATATAAAATATGTTTGATAAGTTTAGAAATTAGAAAGAGGCTGAAATTAAGAGTAGGGAGAATTTATGAACATTACCAAACATTTGAAAAAAAGAGCCAAAGACACTATCTACAAACAAAAAATAAAATAGAGAAATCAAAAGTCAATTAATAGCAATAACATTGTTAGAGACGCCAAAAGAAAGATTTTGTCAACTCTAAGGCAAATTTTTTAAATGCCCAAAATGCAAAATAGAAGTAAAACTAATTTTGTTTTTTGAAAATATAAAAGAGAGGTTAAGAGACATAAAGGCCAAAATGAGAAGGTATAACTTACATCTAACCAAAGTTTCAAAAGAAGAAGAGAGAGATACTGGAGAGAAGTAGTATTTGAAGAACAAATGACTGAGATTTCCCAAGACTAAAAAGTCTCTAATCTACAGATCCAGCAAATTCCAAACAGATTAATTAAAACAAAATTCATCCCTAGACATGTTATAGTGAATCTACAAAACAGCAAAGGCAAAGAAAGTATCTTTACAAGAACCAAAAAAAAAAAAAAAAAAGACAAATATCAGTAAAAGACAATGGAAGGATATCTTCATGTGCTGAGAAAATAATAAATTGTACTCCCAGCAAATGTTTATTTAAAATGGGGGTGAAATCTTCAGACATATAAAAACAGAGGCAAGCATTATCAGAAGACCCTTAGTGAGCCAGCTATCTATTTATTGTCTCTCAGTTCCAGATTTGTCCTGCTCTGCAAAGGTGGAAGTAGGCTCTTTAAATATTCTTCCTTTACACACTGACATCATGTTAAGCCAGTGATGTGTTATGGTCAATAGAGTGCACTGGAAGGATGTGGCAGGATATAGGGATTTCCTGTCCTGGCTCCAGTCCTTGAATTCTGTGAGAGTTTCTGGAGGATGCCCAGCACCAGCCTCCTCCAGTACTTGGCAGTCAGCAGCACCCAGCATACAACAACTTCCTTCAACTGCTCCCTCAGGTGGTTTCATAGTGGAGCACCTCTGGCAATGCCTTCTGATAAATAGTTTCCCCTGGAAACCTAGAGGACATATTTCCAGCAAGTTCCATCAGTGCAGCACCACGGCCACTGCTCAACCACTCAGAGAGTCACAGCCATACTCTCTCCAACAAGGTCTGGATCTCAACCCTGAGGGACTCCTCCTTGGGTTCTCTATCTCAGCCCTAGGAACGGTGACTCCTCCCCACATCTGCTAGTCCTCTAGTCATTAAAGTTCTCTTTACTACTTACTGCCAATCCCATGTTACCGCATTCCCCATTACAGTTAATAAGTCTTTGTATTAAACTTTCTCTGCTCCAGTTAATGTGTGGTTTCTCTCTCTTGATTGGACCCTGACTGACATATTCACTAAAGGACATCCTTCATGCAAAAGAAAAATGATCACAAATAGGTCTGAAATGCAAGAGAAGATGATGACCAAAGAAAGCAATAAATGTAAGTAAATCTAGAAATACAAATTCATTTTTTTAATCTTCCTATGCCTGATGCCTCTAAAGAGAATATCCCAGAAATTCTCCCTGTGATCCTCTCAGAATGGGGCATGATGAAAGCATAAGTTTTGGAGTCAGACAAACCAGGGCATAAATCACAGCTCTGCAACTTGCCAGTTGTGTGACCTCAGAGGAATTTCTTAGCCTCTCTAAGCCTGTTTCCTTATCTGAAAACAGATAACAATGACTAACTTCCCCACTTGCCATGAGACTTAACTGAGATTACCTATATCTCACATGTGTCTATATCTCTATGTGTACCTAGAACATGGTACATTCTCTTTTTCTTTTGAATAAATCATTTTGAAGAGGCACTTTCCCCCAGAGATCTCTGAATCCCTTTTGTAGTCATAACATTTTCTTTCTACCAGATAAACTCCATGTTCTTGAAAGGATTCTCCCATGTTCTGTTTCTTAATGGATTTATTTAAGAGCTGATGTCTGCACACAGCTATAAAGAAAAATGCCAAGCCAACTCTTTCCATCATCTGGTTTCTTTCCCTACCTAACAGACTTCTAAATCTTTAAATCTGAGCCCTGGGTATCTATCTGGTCCTCATGCTATAAGGAGATCTCCAGGAGAAACCAACCATCCCAAGCTAAGGATAAAGTGGCAAGACACAGCAAATGCTTACACATCTTCTAAGGATATTTTCTGTGCTGTGAGTTTTAAGTCAGCCCAATTTTGCTGGTACTGACCAAGCATTATGTAAAATACAGGGCTGGGGTGGGTGAGGGAATTTGGTATCAGTACTCTCCCCCAAATCTGTAACATAATCTACAGCCACCTCTTCTTACCTACCTACCATGTGATCTAGATGGTTTGAATGGACACCAGCTAGATGCACTACCTCAGTCATTTAGCCACTCAGTCACCACTCTCTTAGTGGCACAAACTGAATATTCTGTATGCAAAGCTCAGTACGAGGACCTGGATGAGACAAATGGAAATTTTATCTCTGTCCCCTGGGAGCTCACCCCCAAAAAAGAGCCAGTGAACTCACAGTTTCACAATCTTAGAACTAGAAAGGCCTCAGAAGTTGCCAAGTGCCATCACCTTCCTAACCCAGGACTTTCAGCCTTTTAAAAACATTTCCAAGGATGGAGAGTTCACATTCGCAGAGAATGGTTTCCCAAGGGAGAACTGCTAAGCATGAGAAAGGTGTTTTCTGCTTGCAGCTGAAAATTTTCTTCCACACAGAGGATACAATGCCAATCCCAAAAGCAAGCAGGGGGCCAGTATCTGAACTCCAGATATGTGAGATGATTCGAGTGTTCCAAGACAGGTGTTCATAGAAAAGTACTCAGTGATTGCTTCCTGACAATGGTGACCATTATTCACTTAAGTTGAGACCTTCCACTGATGTCTTCTGAATCCAAAATCTCTCCCCAGAGAGGAGGACTTTCACTTCTGGAGAGAGAGATACACATACTTTCCTCCATTTCTCCTCTCACTTATAACTACAAACCTTTGACATTATATTTAAAAACAAACCAAAGAAGAATCTGGCAGATAGAGAGAAGTAGGCAGATCAGTAGAGACCTTGGAACCAAGGCATTACGTGGTGAAGAGTTCTCTGGATTTTTTTCATTTCCAGACGTGGAGTCAAAGAAGCCAGCCACATGAAAATGCCAAGAGGTGCAGACAAAGGAAGCCCCAACAAAAGCTTAGTCTTTCTAGCCAAAGGATCAGAAAAGGAGCAGCTTAGTAAAACAGAAATGTTAGACAATAACCTTTCTACTCCAGGAAAATACCACATAAAAACTGTGACCCCCATCCCCACCCATGCCAGCAAATGCTTAGTGGGAAGCCTAGACTTCACTTTTGGGGGGCTAAAACAAGGCACTCGTATTAGTCAGGGTTCCCCAGAGAAACAGAACCAATAGGATAAAGATATATATTTATTCTGGAAATTGACTCACATCATTATGGATGCTAAGAAGTCCTACAGTCCACCATCTGTAAGCTGCAGGATCAGGAAAGCTGGTGGTATAATTTAATTCAAGTCCAAAGGCCTGAGAACCAGGAGCTCTGTCGTCCAAGGGCAGAAGAAGAGGAATATCCTAGCTCAAGAAGAAAGTGAGAGAATAGTCCTTCCTCTGCCTTTTTGTTCTGTTCAGGCCCTTAATGGACTGGATGATTACTGCTCACATTGGTGAGGACAGATCTTCTCTACGCAGTCTACCAATTCAAATGCCAAACTTTTCTAGAAAGACCCTCAACACACCCAAAATCAATACTTTACCAGCTATCTGGGCATCCCTTGGTCCAGTTAAGTTGACACATAAAGTTAACCATTACAGCACCCTAAAATAAAAGCACAATTGTGTCAAAGACGACAAGCAGAAAGCTGGGACTTAATTTTCCATTGGACAGTAATGAGGCCAACTACCCTTCCCTCCTGCAGGGTCAGAGGAGGCCACCAGGGGATTCTGGACCTGCACATCCACCTAGTAGCAATGAGGCATCCTTCCACTACTCACTGTTGTGGTGTCAGAGAAGGCCTCATGGAGAATCAAGACTCATCATTGCCCAGCAGTAACAAGGCCGCTCCCTAGGGTGTCAACAGAGCTGGGTGGGATACCTGTATCTCCACCTTCATCTGGCAGTAATAGGGGACAGTCTTCTCCCCTGGCCAGAACTGTATCAGAAAAAGAAAATTAAAACAGAAGGTTTGAATAAGATTAAGAGCCTTATCACAAAATACAAAATATGTCCAGGTATCCACTGGAAATATTGTCATGTCAAGTACCAGAAAAATCTCAAAATTAATTTTAAAAAATACAATCTAAAGATGCCAACCCTAAGTTGAAAAAAAATTAGAATTATCTGACAAAGATCTCAAAGCAGCTATGTAAACAAACAAACAAACAAACAAAAAAATTTCAATGAGCAATTATAAACATGCTTGACAAAAAAAATTGGAGAGCCCTCAGCAAAGAAATATAGTGTTTCAGGAAGGATACTGAAGATATAAAGAAGAACTGAAGGGAAATATTATTTAGTAGAACTAAAAATTACAATAACTAAAATCAAAATCTCAATGGATGAGTTTAAAAGCAGAATGGACAGAGGAAAACAATCAGTGAAGTAGAAGATAGAATGATAGAAATTATCTGATTTGAACAATAGACAGAAAATAGGCTGGAAAACACTGACCAAAACTCAGGAACCTGTGAGACTGTAGCCAAACATCTAACACCCTGTCACTGGAGATCCAGGAGATTTAAAAAGGAGAGGAATAAAAAAGTATTCAAAGAAATAATGACTGAAAACTTCCCAGATTGGGCAAACGACACAAACCTACAGATTTAATAAGCTGAGTGAATCTCAAACAGAATAAACCCAAAGAAATTTACACTAAGACATACCACAGTTAAAATTCTAAAAACTAAAGTCAAAATTTTTTTGAAAGTAGCAAGAGAGAAATAACATATTTATGAGAAAAGTAATTGAAACAATGGATTTATAGTCAAAGGTATGAAACCCAAAAGGAAGAGGCTAAAATTTTTCAAGTACTGATTTATAAAAAGAATCATCATTCCAGATTCTTTTTAATTTTTATTTTACTTTATTTTATTTTGAGTTGGAGTCTCACTCTGTTGCCCAGGCTAGAGTGCAGTGGCATGCTCACAGCCACCACAGCCTCAACCTGCTAGGCTTAAGCGATCCTTCTGCCTCAGTCTTCCAAGTAGCTAGAAAGATTGAGCCACCATGCCTGGCTAATTTTTTTTTTTTTAATTCATGGTCTCACTCTGTCATCCAGGCTGGAGTACAGTGGCATTATCACAGCTTACCACAGCCTCAAACTCCTGGGCTCAAGCAGTCCTCCCACCTTGGCCTCCCAAAGTGCTGGGATTATAAGCTTGAGTCACAGTGCCTGGTCCAGAATTTTTTATATGGTGAAAATATTCTTCAGGAATCAAGAAGAAGTCAACACATTTTCCAATGAAGAAAAACTTAAGAGAATTTGTCACCAGAAAATCTATCCCTAAAAAGAATGACTAAAGGGGGCTGGGCATGGTGACTCAGTCTTATAATCTTAGCACTTTGGGAGGCCAAGGTGGGAGGACTACTTGAGCCCAGGGGTTTGAGACCAACCTAGGCAACATAGAAAGACTTCATCTCTACAAATACATATATAGTACATATTATATAGCCAAGTGTAGTGGTGCATGACTGTAGTCCTAGCTACCTAGGAGGCTGAGACTGAAGGATTGCTTGAGTCCAGAAGGCAGAGGATGCAGTGAGCTGTGATGATGCCACTGCCCTGCAACTGGGCAACAGAGTGACCCCCTGACCCCCCAAAAAAGAATGACTAAACAGAAAGGAAATAATAAAAAGAAGAACTCTGGAACACCAGCATAAAAAAGGGACATAGCAAGCAAACATAATAAAATAAAGTTTCTTTCTCCTTTTGAGTTTTCTAAATTATGCCTAAGAGTTCAAGCAAAAATTTTAGAACTAATGTGGCTCTAAATATATGGAGATTAAATATTTAAGAAATTATGTTGTAAATGGAGGAGGGTAAAGGAACATAAAGGGAGGTGAGGTTTAGGCACTTCAAAGTGATAAGTAATAGCACTAGTAGATTGTGATAGTTATGTATATATAATGGAATACTAGGGAAACCACCAAAAGAGTGACACGAAGAGATACACTACAAAGCACTACAGATAAATCAAAATAAAATTCTAAAACATGTCCAAGCAGCTTACAGGAAGGCAGGAAAAAGAAAACAGGAAAGTGAAAGATGGAGAAAACAAACAGAAAATAAAAAACAAAATAGTATACTTGAATTCTAACATATCAACAATTATATTAAATGTGAATGGTCAAAATACATCAATCAAGAGGAGAGTGGATTGTCAGAGCGGGTTAAAAAACATAACCCAACCATATGCCATCTGTAAAAGACTCACTTCAAGTATAATGATATATGCAAGGGGGAAGTAAAGGAATAGAAAAGACATATACAAATACTAAGCAAAGAAAAGCAGAAGTGACTGTATTAATATCAAAGAAGACTTTAAGGCAAAAAAAATTATCAGAGACATTGTATAATGACAAAAGGATCAACTTACTAAGAAGATACAGCAATCTTAAATGGGTATGCACCAAACAATAGACCTGCAAAATATATGAAGCAAAGGCAAATAAAAATGAAAGGAGAAACAGACAAATCCAAGATTATAGCTGGAAATTTCAATACCCCATTCTCAACAAGTCATACAATAAGTAAACAGAATAATCAGAAAAAATGAGTAAGAACACCATCAGCCATATAAATGTAATCAACATTTATAGATCACTCATCCAAAAATAGTTTTTTTAAGTATCCATGGAACATATACCAAGACTGACTCTATCCAGGACCATAAAACAGGCATCAACAAATTTAAAAATTTTAAATCACAGAGTGTGTTCCCTGATCACATTGACATGAGGTTTGAAATTATTAACAAAAGGGCAACAAGAAAATCTCCAGACACTTGGAAAATAAATATTGCTAAATAACCACTGAATTGGACCGGGCAGGGTGGCTCATGCCTATAATCCCAGCACTTTGGGAGGCCAAGGTGAGAGGATTTCCTCAGCCCATGGGTTCAAGACCTGTCTGGGCAATTTGGAGAGACCTCATCTCTACAATAAAACAAACAAATTAGCTGGGTGTGGCTGCACATGCCTGCAGTTCCAGTTACTTAGAAGGCTGAGGCAGAATGATCACCTGAGCCCAGCAGGACGAGGCTGTGGTGGCAGTGAGCATGCCACTGCACTCCAGCCTGTGCAACAGAGTGAGACTCCGACTGAAAAAAAAAAAATCCCTGAATCAAAGAGAAAGTCTCAAAAAATAAAAAAATACATTGAACTAAGCAAAAATAAAAATAAAACATAACATAATTTGTGGGACACACTAAAGCAGTGCCAAGAGAGAAATTTATATCACTAAAGTCTGTACTAAAGAAGACTACAGTTCTCAAATCAATCATCAAAACTCTTATCTCAAAAACTTAGAAAAGAAAACAAAATAAACCCAAAGCAAGCAGAAGGAAGGAAACAATAAAGACAAAAAGAGAAATCAATGATAAGATAGTAAAACAGGAAAACAATAGAGAAAAACAATGAAATGAAGATTTGGGTCTTTGAAAAGTTTACTAAAATAGACAAGCCTCTAGCAAGACTGACAATGAAAAAAAGAAGACATGAGTTACAAATATTAAACAGGGAAAATCACTACAGACCCTCCAGACATTAGTGGATGATAAGAATACTGAGAACAACTCCACATAAACTTGACCTGTTAGACAAAATGAATGAATTCCTTGGAAAACACAAACCACCACAATTCATCCAGTATGAATAGACCATTTTATAGCACTATAACTTTAAGAAAAGTTAATTCGTAATTTAAAAACTCATATTTTAAAATATTCATAATTTAAAAATATCTCCAAACCCAGGTAATTACATTTAACGGAGAATTTTTTTTTAAGTGAGAAAGCAGGATTTATCAAGAGGACAGATAAACTCCCACAGTGGGAGGGGACCGGAGAGGTTGCCAATTCTACACAATCTATTTTAGGAAACAGAAGAGGAAGAAATACTTCCCAATTCATTTTAGAAGCTAATTACCCTTGTACAAGACCAGACAAAAACAGTGCAAAAAAGGAAAGGGATACAGATCAGTATTCCTCATAAACATAGGCATAAAAATCCTTAACAAAATAGTAGCAAATAGAATTCAGTGATATTAAAAAAAAAAAAAAAAAAAGCACACCATGACCAAGTGTGGTCTATTCCAGGGATGAAATACTGGTTCGATATTCAAAAGTCAATAAACATAATCCACCATATTAATGGTTAAAAATAGAAAATCACATGATCATATCAACCAAAACGAAAACATCTCCTCTCAGGAAAACAGGAACAGAGGGGAACTTCCTCAACTTGATAAAGTGCACCTACAAGAAAACCTACAACTAATGTTATACTTGATAATAAAAAACAAAATGCTTTCCCCTTAAAATCAGGATCAAGGCAAGGAGGTCTACTCTCACCACTCATAACAACATCAGAACATGGAAGACAGTGTTGGAAGGTCTTGCTAGAGCAATAAAGCAAGAAAAGGGAAGGGAAGGGAAGGGAAAGGATAAAATTATCCGAATTTGTAGATGACATGATTGTTTATGCAAAAAATTCCAATGAGTCTGCAAAATAGAACTAATAGGTTCAGCAAGGTCAAAGGTGAATACCAAAATCGCTGTATTTTATACACTAGTAATGAATACATGGACACAGAAACTAAAAATATAATACCATTGACAATAACTGAAAAACATAAAATATTTAGGTGCAAATCTAACAAAAACAAGTGCAGGACTTACCTATGCTGAAAACTACTGATGAAAGAAATCAAAGAAGTAAATAAATGGAGAAACATTTCATATTCGTGAAATGGAAGACTCAACAGAGAGACAATATCAATTCTCCTCAAACTGATACACAAACTAAATGTAATTCTTACCAAAATCCCAACAAGAATTTCAATAGATATAGACAAAATTACTTTGAAATGTATACGAAAAGATAAAAGAACTAGAATAGCTAAAACGATTTTGAAAAATAAGAATAAAGTGAAAAGAATCAGTCTACCTAGTTTCAAAATGTATTACCTTGCTGTGCTAATCAAGACTGTGGTATTTAGCAGAGAAATAGACTCAGTGATCAATGGGACAGAACAGTGAGCCTAGAAACAGACCCACACAAAATGCCCAAATGATTTTTGACAAAGGTGCAAAAGCAATTCAATGAAGGAATGACTGCCTTCTTAACAGATGGTGCAGAGTAATTGAACATCCAACAGACCAAAAAATAAAAATAAAAAAAGAACTTTGACTGAAGTCTCACAAATTATAAATTATAAAATTAATGCATACAAATCATGGACCTGAATGTTAAGCAAAAATTGATAAAACTTTTAGGGAAAAAAACAAAAAAAGGAGAAAATCTTGGAGAGCTAGGGCAAAGCAATGATCTTAAACTTGACACCAAAAGCACAGCCCAGAAAAGGAAGAGTTGATAAGTTAAACTTTATCAAAATAAAAAATGTTTGCTCTGTAAAACCCCTGTTAAGAGGATGGAAAAAAAAAATAAACAAAAAAAAACAAAACCAAGCTACAGACTAGTAGAAAATATTTGCCAGTCACTTATTCAGCAAAGAACTATCTCCAGAATACATAAAGAACTCTCAAAACTCAACAGTATAAAAACAAACAACCCAATTAGAAAATGGGCACAAGACACGAAGAGACATGCCACCAAACAGAATGTACAGATGGCAAATATGCACATGAAAATATGTTCAATCAACATCATTACCCATTAGTGAAATGCAAATGAAAACCACAATAAGCTATCACAGCACACCATTCAGAGTAGCTAAAATAAGTAATAGTGACAATGCCAAACGCTGGCGAGGATGCTGAGAAACTGCATCACTCATACATTGCAGGTGGGAATGTTAAATGACACAGCTACTCTGGAAAACAAGTTTGGCAGTTTCTTTCAAGAGTCAACTTGCAGTTACCATATGACCCAGCAATTGCACTCCTGTGTATTTTTCCAGAGAAATGAAGACTTACATTCACACAAAACCCTGTATTTGAATGTTTACAGAAGCTTTATACATCATAGACAAAAACTAGAAACAACCCAGACGCTCCTCAGTGGGTGAGTTGTTAAACAAACAAGTACATCCATCCCGTGGGGTACTACTTGGCAATAAAAAGGATTCAACTATTGAAATACACAGCAACCTGGATGAATCTCCAGAGAATTATGCTTCATGAAAAACAACAAAAAAAGTCGATCTCAAAAGGCTACATACTGTATGATTCCACTTATATAACATTCTTGAAATGACAAAATTATAAGAATGGAGAACAAATGAGTGGTTGCTCTGGTTAAGGAGAGAATGGGGGAGGGCGGTGGCTGTAAAAGAACAGTATGAGAGATACCTGTGGTGATGGAAATGGCCTGTATCTTGACTGTTGCACTATTAGCATCCTGGTTTTGATACTGTTCTAAAGTTTTGCAAGATGTTACCACTGGGGGAAATGGGTAAAGAGTAGCGGGATCTCTGTGTGTATGTGTGTATGTATAATAAAATTTTTGTTTTACATGTGAATCTGTGATTACATCACAGTACTGCCCTGATTCAGTCATTGCTCAGCCTTTCACACCGAGCTCAAAAGCCACACTGCAGAGCATTTCCTCAGGCCAATAGTGAGGTCAAGGGCACTAGCGGCAACAGGCCTATCAGGAAAGACACACCCTTAAAGAGGGAGGGCTCAGGGAAAGAAACAAGCAAGTCCGCTGTGACAGCTTAGAGCAGCAGATCTCCGCACCCCCATCATTTTCCAGTGCCCGCTAAAGCGTTACTAGGTCCTTGATAGCATAAGAAGATGCCCCTCCTGGTCACCTGGCTTTGTCCTAGTAGCAAAATGTAAAGTGAGGCTTTGGTTCATTGGCAGTTTTTTAAGGTGTGCAGAGTGGCAGAACCCCTCTGAATTATCCTTTTTTCTTTTTTTCTTGAGTCAGGGTCTCATTCTGTCACTCAGGCTAGAGTGCAGTGGCACACTCATGGCTCAGCACAGCCTCAACCTCCTGGGCTCAGGTGATCCACCTCGGCCTCCCAAGTAGCTGAGACTACAGGCACATGCCACAATGCCTAGCTAATTTTTTTTTTAATTTTTTGTAGAAATGAGGTTTACTATGTTGCCTAGGCTGGTCTTGAACTCCTAGCCTCAAGTGACTCTCCCTCCTCAGCCTCCCAAAGTACAGGGATTACAAGCATGAGCCACCACGCCCAGCCAGGATTATCCATATCTTTGCTGTCTGAGACTAGATGTTTAGCAAAGCCCCTCCTCCAAGGACTAAATGTTGTGAGGGTGGTCTGGTCATACACAGGTATGATGTGATTCCCTTTTTCATCTCCCTGAAGGGCTCTAGTCCTCTCTTAGCCCCAGATTCTCTGAGACACCTAACACTTTCCATAGTGGTGCACCCTCCTGGTATGTTTCATCAAATGTGGGCGTGATGAGAGTCTCAACCTGGGGGTCAAAGGAGTCGGTCTCTGCAGGCCATGGCTGCTAGAAGTTGCTCCCTGAGGAAGTCTATTGGCCTTTCTGCTGATCCTGAATATCTCCAACCTCCTGATTCCTGCCACACTACTCCCTGCCTCTTGCTGTAGTCTCTAAAACACCATGTCTTATAGTTGTCCCAAGTTCTCCTTCACGCCTTTACCCATGCTGTCTCCGCTGCCTGGAATGCCCTTCCCAACCCCCTTCACCAGCTGCTTCTCCAATCTTTTTTTTTTTTTTTTTGGGTTGGAGTCTCACTCTGTCGCCCAGGCTGGAGAGCAGTGGCACACTCACGACCACTCCAGTGTCAACTAGCTGGCTCCAGCAATCCTTCTGCCTCAGCCTTCCATGTAGCCAGAACTACAGGCGTGCATTACCACACCAAGCTATTTCTTTTTTTTTTTAATTGCAGAAATGAGGTATTGCCAAGTTGCCCAGGCTGATCTCGAACCTGCGATCCACTCGCCTCAGCCTCCCAAAGAGCTGGGATTACAGGCTGAGCCACTGAGCCCGGCCTGCTTCTCCAATCTTTAAAAAGGTCTTCCCTGCACCACCCTCCCTCACTCTGTACCCCACACTGAGCCAGGGGCCCCCTCTTCTCCATTCCCAAAATACTCTCTGATTTCCCTGTGGCTTGAAAATTGTCTGCCTCTCTAATGAGGTTGTGGATTCCTGGAGAGCAAGAACAGTGCCTCATTCATCTGTGTGTCCCTAGCACCCCACCCTGGGCTCAGAGTCGATTCCCAGGACAATCAGCTGATCGGAGGCATCCCACATGTGGCCTCTTGCAGGGAGTCACTGTGCTTTGCGTGCACATATCAGCTCCTCACATATTGCCTATGCAATCATTTTTCCATCTCTGACTCTCATTTCCATCCCCACCCCATCTGCATGCCTCATGTTTCCACATTCCATTCTCTCCTTAGAAGAGGAGTCTATCTGCTCCTTTCTCCTTCTTCTCTGGACTTCAGGAAAGCCCCTTCCTGCTGCCACCTCAGCGTTCCCTCAGAGGTGAGAGTTCCTCTGACAGAAATAATTGGGAGCTTGAAGCATTTCATCTCTGGGAATCAATAAGAGCTTTCTAAACCTGGGAGCATCATCACCTTAAGAAGAAACTCTGTTGGCTATTAGTCAGAGGAGCCTGTGGATGCCAAGAGGCTGCAATGTAAGAAGGAAAACTCTAGCCCAGGTCCCAACAGAGAGGGCACAGCGCTCAGGTAGGTGATGGAAATGGTGAATTACTGCCAGGGAGAAAGCTGAAGAGCCTGCCTTCTCCAGTCCCTCCTGGCTAGCAACACTCAAGCAAAACAGCGGCATGCTCGGCCCTGGCCAGTACTTGACCTTTCTCTGAACCAGCAAGGGAAGAGGGTTGGGAGTCTAAGCCCCATCAGCAGGTGGGGCCCAAGAAAGCTCTGGATCCTGATGTTCTCATAGACTCATCCACTCCCCCAAGCTCTACCATGTTAGCCCAGGCAATATGACTGAGTTTCTGCCTCCATTTCCCTCCTAACATGTCAGGTCTCTGCTGGAACTGGCTGTGTCCTGAGCCAGACACCAAGGTAGAGCCCAGCTCCTGGCCTGGCTCTTGCCATCACTTTCTCGGGGTTCCAGGATCCCCCTCTGCTGGTCCCACCCACCTGACACAGATGCAATGCCAACATGAAGGAGGAACTGACTGCATGGCCATCCAATCCTCTCCGAGCTGACCACTTTCCTGAGATGCCTGCTGTCTCTCCTCATAGGCTTCTTCACCAAGGGATGCCAACCTACACCACGCTCATTTCATCTGGATGCCTGGTAGCCACCACCAAGACCAGCCTTATGGCCCTGCCGAGCTCCCATCTGATCAGTCCTGGCTCATCTCCTGTCCACAGACCCGGTCTTGCTATGCCTCCAGCAGCCTCCCACCAAGCTGTCACTCGTACCAACCAGGTGCTGCGCTGGAGGGGAGGCAGGTAGGGATCCTCCCTCTTAAGGCATTTTAGGGGCTGAGATTGTCCCTCTGGGGAGGAGAGTTAAATCTTTGAGCCCTGAGACTGTTACCCCAGCAGCTCATCCCACCCAGTTCCAGGGCCTCAGGCTCCCCTGGTCAAGCCAGTAAAAGGACTTGCCCAACCCAGCTCTACCGAGGGCGGAGGGGAGGTAGTTGTCTCAGAGAACCCTGCTAGGAACCTAGGAGACCAGCTGGGATGGCCTGGGGGCTCTGGCCCTGGAGCAATGTCCTATTGGGGACAGGTTACAAACATTGAGCTGCATCTCCCTCCCTGTGGCTAAGAGCAGAGTGGGAAGGTGTTGGGAACAGGAGGGTGAGTGGGAAGCTAGCAAAACCCAGGAAGCCACCCTTCCTGCCCCCACTGCCCAGCCCCTCCTCTCAGCATATGGAAGTTAGAAGTAATGATTCCCCAGGAAGGGGAGGGATGGAACAGTGCCCAGGAGCCCAGCATCAGAGCCAACATGGTCTAAGAGTCAGGTTGGAAAGGAGCACAAGACAGGGAAGGGGCCTCTGACCGGCCAAGATGAAGTCACCAAGATCCAAATGGCTACCTGTTACGGAGCAGCACCCTGGGGCCTGGCACTGGCCTAGGAGTTTTCCAGACCTTACTCTCATCCTGACTACAACCCTTCTTGGTAGGCATGCTGCTTCCTATTTTACAGTCAAGGGAACGGAGGTTCAGAGAGTGATCTGGCTACGGGAGCACAGAGAGTGAGTGGGTCTGGACTCAGCCCTGCTTTGTCCACCCCCCCACTCCCCCACCCCCGGGAGCTGCACCCTTTCCACAGCAACCTATGACCTCCTGGGAAACGTATCTGAGAGGAAGGCTTGGAGAACAGGAGTGAGCCAGCCCCAGGAGCCAGAACTGGCAAAAAGAAGACGATAAACAAAGTGAATCTGAGCAGTGTGGGGCCCGACAGGACTCCCCACAGGGGCCACTGCCCTGGTGTGGCGTGGGAGGCAGGAGACAGAGAGGCCCCAGGACCTCAAGACCTGAGCAGAAGGGGATAGTGATGGCCAGCCTCCAAGCAGGGGTGTCCCGTGAACATTGCCACCCAATAGCAGAATGAGACCAGAGACCAGATGACTGAACCTCTGAGTGCCCAGCGTAAATCTCCATCCTCCATTCCTCTCCTGTTACCTTTCTCCTCTAGAATATTCTCTCTCCTCCAGGTGCTCTGAGTTTCCTGGAACATAATCCCAACTCTGCGGCATCCTCCTCTTGGCAGAGTTTCATCAATTAATCTTTCATCCACATAGTTCCACTGAAAAATGACTTCCTCATTATCCATCTTGCAGAGCTTGGCAGCCCGAATGGAAACGCATCTGTCAAACTCCAGTTCTCTCTGGCGCAGTGGAACAGACAGATCCCAGAAGAGGCCCACCTCTACTGTTCTCCAGCTGTGTGACCTTGAGGGAGGCACTTGGCATCTCTGAGCCTCAGTGTCTCCATTTGTAAAACAGGTTGAAAGTATTCTCTTCATGAGGTTATTAAGAAGACAAAATAGCACAATTCACCTGAGAGTTTTGCAAACCGCTATACAGGTGTACAGCCCATTTTATTTCTTTTTTATGGAATTTACTTTTTTAAAAAATTTATTTATTTTAAAGATGTGGGGTACAATTCAGGATTAGGTAGATAAGTGGTCACTTTACAGATAAACTTTTGGTCTCCCTTTGGTCCCCACTTTGCCTGGTTTGAGATCATGTACCCTTGTTGATGTGAAGTGCCCCCCACTCCCCTAGCAGTTTCCTGCTATTGCCAATTCCTTTCTATAGTATTATGATAAATGTTCAGGGTCCATTTATGAGTGAGTACATGTGGTGCTTAGTTCTTTGTTTCTGTGATCACTAAGTATTATACACTCTAAACCCATCCAACTCACTGTGAAGTTCACAATTTTATCCTTCTTTATGGCTACAAAGTATTCCACTGTGCATATGTACCACATTTTTTAATCCAGTCCAGTTTCAATGGGCAGCATGGTTGGTTCTATGTTTTTGCTATTTTTGAATAGTGCTGTAATAAACATGCGTGTACAGGTATCTTTTTTATAAAGATGATTTGAGTTCCTCTGGATATATTCCCAGAAGGGAAATTGCTTGGTCATATGGAAGGTCAATTTTTTGATTTTCTATGAATCACCACACTGTTTTCCACAGAGGTTGCATTAGTTTATACTCCCACCAACAAGTGTAGAAGTGTTCCCTTTTTTCTGTATCCTCTCCAGCATCTGTTGTTTTTGGCGTTATTGATAATGGCCATCCTGACTGGAGTTAGGTGGTATCTCAGTGTGGTTTTAATTTGCATTTCTTTGATGATTAGTGAAGCTGAGCATTTTTTCATGTATCTGTTAGCTGGAAAAGCCTATTATAATGATTATGGTTTTTCATCAGTTTCCAGGCTTCACTGGTTCTCCAACTTCTGGGTCTCAGAGAGGAAAAGCTAAGGACACAGGCTTGAGAGGTGCCAGACACTTCTCATCACCCCACCAGTCAAAGAAGTCACAGCTTATCCTGCAAGGCAAAAGCCCAGATATAATTAAGGCTTGAAATGAAACCAAAAAATGGGAGTGGGGGGGGCTAATTTCAGTTGCAGATATAAAGAAGTATGAAAAAAATACATAACTTCATTCATTATAAGAAAAATGAGGATTAAAACTGTACCAAGACTTCATTCCTCATCATCCAATTGGCAAAAATCCAAAAGTCTGGCAACAAATTCTGTTGGTGAAACTGAAGGGAACAGACATTTTTTATACATTGTTCATGGGAATGCAAAAGGTTACAGCTCCTATGGATGGGAACTTGGCAACATCTAGAAAAAAGTACATATTTATTCAGCTTTCAAGCCAGAATCCCACGTCTAGGAGTCTATTCTAAAGGAACACTGATAAAACACAAAGGGAAAACGTGAAGGAACAAAGCTATTCATTACAGCAGTATTTATCTAAGTCAAAGATTGGAAACCACCCAAACATCCTCACCCAGAGGGCACTGGTTCACACACTGTGGTGCATCTGTGTGAAGGAGTAGGAGGCACCTAAGGAAAGGAACAAAGACCTCTGTTTGCTGCTGTGGAATGTTCTCTAAGAGACCAGGTTAAGTGATTTCTGCAGGCCAAGAGAAAGGGAATATAGTATTAGTCTATCACTTACCTAAGAAAGAGGGGATGTGTGCACACCTATGTTTTTAAAAAATGCACAATGAAAGGAGGGTTGAACTCCATATGCCCATCTTCCATTTTCAAGACCATGCTCTGATTCCATCCAGCCATTGCTGCAGCAACCAGTTGTGCATACCCGCGGTCAGACACAGCCCTCGCCCAACAGCACTGAACATCTCTTGTGTGTTCCTCTGAGATGTCTTGGCCACGGTTGACAACCACTTTGGCTCACAAGCACACCTGGAAGTTTAAGGGAGTTAACACCCTCTGGGGCAATCCTTAACTAATAGGGGACAAGGGCACAGGGGCTGAGGCTCAAGACTCTCCGCTTTGTGTGTTGGGCAGACAATTCTGAGGCCATTTCATACGGTTCCCAGGAAGGTCCTTTGTGGGCTTGACCCCAAGCTGCCCATTGTAGTCAGCTCAATGATACATTCTCAGATTGCTCTTCCTTGTGTTTGCCCCTTCCATGGCTTCTCATGACCTTCTCCTAGGGTCACCTCCCCAAATTAATTATCACTATACAGTCAGTATCTCAGACTCTGCTTTATGGAGAGTATAGCAAAGGATAAACCATTTTTTAAAAAGTAAATGATTACCTAGAAGAACAGGAGAGATTAAGGTGGAGAGAACAGAAATAGAAACTGCATTTTATAAATATATTTTACATTCTAGACTTGGCTTTTGATACATTTGCATATTTTACATAATTATAAAACAAAATTAAATTTCTAAAAGGTAGTGCCTAAAATTGAAATAGAAATGATACAAACAAAACTAGATATATATAGCGTTGGGGGCATAATCTCACAGAGAAGAACTATTTCAAGTGACTTTAAAAATATTTTAAAATTAAAAATAAATAATCTTAAACTTTTTGTAGTAGTCACATTGTTAATGGTAGGGTAGCTACTGCTATTCTGAGATTGTTATATGTGTAGCATGGGATAAAGCAATAAGCAGTTATATTGATGCATTGAGAGTCTGGAATTTTGACATGGTTAAAAGAAGATACAGATATGGAATTGATGGTATTTTTAAAAAACCTATAATTTTCATTTAAGTTACAAGTAACAGTAAAAAAAAAAAAAAACCTAATGGTATAGCTAATCGTTAAAAATAAATACATATTTTTCAGCTCCATCTCTTTATAAGGCCAAGAAACAATGATTACAATGATTAGAAACAGTGTTAATAAAAATTCTAGCACCCAAATTGGACTCATTTAAAACTATTTTTCCAGGTTAGGCACAGTGACTCAAGCTTGTAATCCCAGCACTTTGGGAGGCCGAAGCAAGAAGATTGCCTGAGTCCAGGAGTTCGAGACTAGCCTGGGCAAGATGGTGAGAACTTGTCTCTACAATAAATCAAAAAATCAGCCTGACACAGTGGCATGCACCTGTAGTTCCAGCTACTTGGAAGGCTCAGGCAGAAGGATCGCCTGAGCCCAGCAGGTCAAGACCACAGCGGCCGTGAGCGTGCCACTGCACTCCAACCTGGGTGACAGAGTAAGATTCCAACTCAAAAACAAAACAAAACAAAACAAACAAACAAAGAAACTATTTTCCCACTTAAAAAGAAAAAAAAAGCAAGAGTCCTTGGAAAATGACTGACTCCAGAATAAGGACAAGAAATGTACAAGACAATCCTGGAACATTTTGCCTTACCAGAAAGTAAAGAAGTGATCAAAGACTCCAGGTGTGTGGTAAAAGATCCAGAGAGGCCACTTGAGGAAGCCCCTCCTGGTCAGCCAGGACGTAGGGGGTGACATGAACACTGACGAGGATACGCTTACAAGTGCCAAATTGGTAAATAAAAGGAAGGAATCCAGCATTTTCCTGGCTTTCCTATATAACTGTACTTTAAGATAATTAACAGCTCATGAGGGGACATTCCTCTCCTTAGATATTCTAATTTAATAAACGAAGAAATGATAGAGGTAGAATATTATCATTTTGCCATCCAGACAATAAATTGATGGATCAAGCCAATGATTATTCATAGTCATGACATCACAATTATGTAAGAGACAACTAGATATTATGTACCTCTTGATAGAGCATCTTTGAATAGTCTGGCCTAAAATTGAACCTAAATCTCACCAAACTTCTAGACCTACTTCCAAGTTACAGTATAAACAGAAGGCAGAGGAACGTGTCAATGACACCATAGGGAAACAGCATTGAAATTCAGACTGTGGGAAACTACAGGGCAAATGACTCAGTTTTTTCAACAAGTAAACTTTAAAGAAAAATTGTTTGGGGATCTATAAATGAAAAGAGACTTAAGAGACATATCCAACAACTGCACTGTGTGGACCTTATTTGGATCTAATTAGGCTTGGCATAGACGTCAAAGACAGGACTTGGCTTTGACCGCAGCATACAACTGAGACCAAGACTTTCCTGTCCTGGGAGTCAGCGGAGGCCTAGGGGAAACTCTTGGCCAGTATTCATGTTCCTTGGCCCTACAGTCCACCACCCCTTGCCCCCATCACACACTTCAGCCCTCTCACTGCTCATGGCATCAGCCCTGACCTGTGTCCTGCTCCTTTGCTGTTATTCCATCCTATTCTTTACTCCCTTGTTTACAGACCTTACTCTTTGTTCTCTTCTTTCTGACTTCATTCATTCCTCCAGAGTTGACACTCGACACAACCATCCCACTAAGTCCTGGGCTCCCCACCCCATCTTCCAGTCCAGGTCCTCCTTCCAACCATGTGCCTCACACTGCCTTGAGTCAATGACATGCCAATGCCCACCCCCCACCCCAATCTCCAAGTCACTACACAGCCACTGGGCCCGTTGGTACCACCTGGACAGTCCACAATGCTCTCCTGACCATACCCACTTACTCCATACCTGGTCATCTTTCAGAGAATGGCAGAATGTCAGAGTGAGAACCATCCTGCTTTTGCTAATGAATGTTAGCCTAGTCCTTCAAGAGAGCTTCCTTCCAAGGAGTCTAACAGATAAAGACTTCACACTCTGCCTGCCAGGGTTGACTGACTGGGGCTTGGCCCAACAAAAGTCAGAAATGGTAAGGACAATAATTTTTCATCCACACATTTACAGAGGGCTAGACAAAGTTCTCAAGATTTCCCTGAGTTATCTTTCAATCCAGTCTGCCTGTCTTGGTGGAAGTCAGGGCAGAGATAATGGCCTCTAACTGCTTTGGGGATGGGATGGCAACCCCTCTCGGGGGCATTAAGATCAGGTGAG
Organism: Tarsius wallacei; assembly: GCA_963574415.1. NCBI lineage: Eukaryota > Metazoa > Chordata > Mammalia > Primates > Tarsiidae > Tarsius > Tarsius wallacei. Next base: position 23,723 of record CAUYQG010244154.1, read on the forward strand.
TTCAATAAGTCAAAGAAAGAACAGAATCTTAATCCTTGGTTTAAACTCTTTTTGCTTTTAAAGTTATTTCTGCAACAGTGGTTCAACAAAAGCTTTCCTCAATTTCTGGTAAAAACCCTAATAATATACAAGATTGCTCTAGAAATTCCAATATGCTAGATTGGTTAGACAGTGTCGCTTGAGGGTTCCCACTACTGAACAGTCTGTCTGTCTGTCTATCTATCTCAGTCACTTAATAATTTTATTATGTCTATAATATTATAACCTGGGGTATATGTATGTATGTGTTTATATGTGTGTTGTGATTTCAAAAAATGCTATGACAGCTTTAATAATAAAGTTTTCCTCTAGGAGAAGGGAAGAAAAAAAAAAAAACAGACGAGTCATCCATCTCCAGAAGGGAAGGTCCACTTTCAGACTTAAAAGGGCCTCTTCAGAGCTAGCCAAAGAGACAACGAGCCCCTGGTTAAAAAATAAACAACTATTAGGACTAGATGCCTTGTACTTGAGTGTTCTGGTTCCCATTTTTAAATTTGAAAAGTAGTTGAATAATTTATATTAGGAAATATGATAACGCAAGCGGAAAGGAGAGGGAATAAGAAAGAAAGCATTCTTCTAGGAGAAACTCACGAGGGCAAACACAACAAAAAAAGCAAGTCGGCTTTGGAGACTGGCTGAGATTGTTAAGCAGTGTGCTCTTGCCCTGGGCCAGTCCCCACCTCCTGCAATGACACTCTTGTGCAAAGCTTTTGTCTTCTGAACAGAGAGGGACAGGTTCCTAGGCAGTCACTACTTGGAAGGTGTCGTGCTAGGAAGGTAATCCTGACAACGCTGAAGAATAAGCATTTCTGATACCATTTTACTGATTAAGCACCAAAGCTTGAAGAGGTCGCGCGCCTGCCTGCTGTCACCTGGCAAAATGCAAAGGCACCAGCATGTGAACCCCAATCCATCTGGCTCCAAAGCTTCTGCTCTTTATTCAACTCTTTGCTGCCTCTGGTCCAAATCAGAATGCCTAATTCTCTCTTCCCACAAGAGACCTTCACATTTTCCAAACACCTACCAGCTCCCGACCTCTTCCCCACTTCCAGATCAATGTTTTGCCCCAGAGAGACCCAGTCTGTTCATCGGTCAGCCCGACATGGCTTCACATCTTTGCATCTTTCTTCTCTGAATATATTCCAATTTGCCCAAATCCCCTTAAACATATGAGGCCCAGGAGTGGTCACAGATTTTCAGATCTGGACTGATGGGCTGACCAAAGCCGAGTCTGCGAGGATTATCTGCCCCTTTGATCTGGAACCAGAGCTGACAGCGGCACAGCTTAGGACGGATTCCCTGACTCTGCTGACCACCACGGCACATAGCTGGTTCATCAGGAGTGTTCACCCAGCTGAAGCTCCCTGGAGCCTTGTGCCCTGGCCTCCGCTAAGCCCTCTTTCCTCTTCTACCCTTGAGTAGTTTGTTGTTTCGAGCCTCGGTTCGGGATTTTTCCATTATTGATTTCAATTCCAAACAAACCCCCACCAAGCGAGGCAGAAGCACCAGTTTCTGGGGACTTGAGTGGCACAAGGCGCTGTTGAGGTCATGCTGCTACTTTCTAGCCCTGGCCCAACCCAGAGCTCCTCGAGGTGTCCAGTGTCGCCCCTCAGAAGGGACTGTTATGCACGGCACTCTTCTCCCGGCAGCTGCCTCGGCCTTCCTCGAGAGCGGAGCCTCACCTTGAAAACTGCCGGGAGCTGTTTTTGAGTGACCAGAGCTACACAAGCAGGGTGTTTTTGCTAGTGAGTGCGCAGCTGCCAAAAACATTTCAAGAGATGATTTACTTCTTCTCTGAGGGTTGTTTTCACCAGAGCTCTCTGTTCCCAGCAGAGCCTGTGCCGCCCTTGAAAAACCTGTCACAATTTGTGATCTGAGAGGAGCCTGTTTGCCTGAAGGAAGAATCTACGTAGGTTTCTTTCCACACAGGAAATACTGCCATGTTTTCTCACTTGTCCAAGATGTGTTCCCCGGGCCTGGAAATGGGGCTGGTAGAGCAGGGGGCCATTAGCTGACCTTTGGCAAGCAGATAGTGGGCTGAGTTTTGAAGTGTTTAACCCCATAAGGCCAGGAGACCATGGTATGATTCTGGCCCTTTCCAATTCATCCACCCAAAGCTGGAATTTTAGCTAAAATGTCTTGAGATTTGGTCTGGTGTGAATGGTGATAAGAGCTTTAAGCTGGAAGCCAGAAGACCCAGGTTTGGGTTCAATTCTACCACTAACCAGCTATGTGACCTTGGTCAAGTCATTTATACTCTCTGGGCCTCAGTTTCCTCAACTGCCACAGTAAGAGGGCTAACACACAAACTCTCTGAAGTCCTTCAAATTGTGATATGATATAGAATTATGGGTTATGAGTATGGTTATGATGGTTATGGAGCCCGAGTGCCTGGATTTATACCCCAGCTCTGCCATTTGCCAGCTGTATGACTTAAGTTCTTTAAACCTCAGTTTCTTCCTCTGTAAAATGGGAATAACACCTCACAGGATTCTTATGAGAATCAAATAAGCACAAAAGAACTTAGAATGGTGCCTAGCACATAGTAAATACTCAGTAGTTGGTGGCATGTTCTTGTTTTTATTACTAATTACCAATCTGGGCCTTGCCTTAGCTGTTAATATTCAAGTGAGCTGCTTCTGAGACAGCCACTTAAATGGAGGCTTTGTGTCCCCAAATGTTCCTCTGACAGGGGTGCTCTGCAGGGCAAGAGAAGGGAAGGCATCCATGGCCCCTGGAAGCCCAGAAAGAACAGGGGGCCTCAATTTAATGTAGGACCCAAAATTTGCACAATCATTTGAAAGTGTTTCGTAGGCAGGTCCCAGGATAGCTCTCTTTCCCCCAGCACAGCCCACACTCCAGGGGTTAGGGAAGAGGCCGGGGGCTCTCAAGGCATTCCACAGGAATTCCTTCCTGGGTACCCAGGCTGAGCAAAAGAGGCGGCTTCTGGGGGTGTGGCCCCTCCTTGCTTCCTGCCGTGCCGGGCTCTCCAGGAAGGTGAGCCGTCCCAGTGAAAGGCCTTTCTTCCCCCTTGAAAAGCCCATCCAGATTGTAGTGAGAAAGAGGACAGAGTTGCAATACTTCTGGCGTGGACGACCAGCTGGACTTTGAACACTGAGGGAAGTAATTGGAATTCATGATAGTTGCTCCCTGAGCTTAGCACTGCACCCAGGACAAGGTCTGGAGGGCTGAAGGGTGCAGCTTCTTAGCTCTTGCTAACTTATCTTGCTCTTCAGATAGGCTTGCAGGAGGCCCATAGATGGCAATGGCGTGTTCCTGACTGAAGTCTCGACCCTGGAGAGCTAAGAAGAAAGTTGGAACTCTATGACTAAAAAGACTCACGCAGGAATACGTGACTGGAGTAAGCAGCACAAAGGGCTCCCTGACGCAGAATCCCAGAAGGAGACAGAGGACTGGCCCAGCCTCAAGCAATGCTGGGCAGCCCCAGGTTGGTGAACATGAGGCCTGCCCCAGGAAACTCACTGCCTGCTAGCTGGAGTCTGGCTTCCTGAGGGCAGCCCATGCCTAGGGGAGAGGGTCAGAGTACACTGCACATTTCCCTGTCCCAAACACACCAAGACAGGAGCCAGGAGGGCAGTACTAACTTGTCATCCACAGGGAAGGAATCATCAGAAGTACAGAATAATGTTCCCACCTGCCTACTTTGCCAGATCTTCCCCAGCTCAGCCCATGGGCCGTCCTTTGTGACTCGGGTCCACACCAACAGCCGACGCACCAATGAAGTGTAGGGTCTTCAAGGACCGAACGGCCTTCTTCACCGACAGAGTGGCTCAGAGTGTAGGCTGCTCTACTCTGCCATTTACTGGCTGTGTGACTTTGTACAAGTTAATCTCTTTCTGCATACCTTAATTTTCTTTTTCTGTAAAATGGTGTAATAATACTACCTACCTCATAAAGTGCTGTGAAGATTATTTATGTGGTTTTTTTGTTTGTTTCTTTGTTTGAGTCAGGGTCTTACTCTGTTGCCCAGGCCAGAGTGCAGTGGCAGAATCACAGCTCACCACCACCTTGACCTCAGGGGCTCAGGCAATTCTTCCACCTCAGCCTCCCAAGTAGCTGGGACTACAAGCATGTGCCACTGTGCCTGACTAATGCTTCTTTTACTTTTTGTAGAAACAAGGTCTTGCTATGTTGCCCAGGCTGGTCTCAAACTCCTAGGCACAAGCAAGCCTCCCACTTCAGTCTCTCAAAGTGCTGGGATTACAGGTGTGAGCCACCATGCCTGGTGAAATCATTTAAAAATAAGTCTTAGAACAATGCCAGGGCTATAGATAATGATGATGCTCTGTGTTGCCAGTATCTACCAGAGGTCTATTTATGAACTTGAATGAAATGGAACAAAAGGGAACGCCCTTGTTTAGGGTTAAATGGGAAATCTCTGTAGCTCCTGCTCAATTTTACTTTGAACCTAAACCTGTTTTCGAAAAATAAAGCTTATTTAAAAACAAAACAAAAAAGGCTGTCTCTGCCCTGTTCCCTGGATCCAGAGGGGCTGTGGCAGCAGCCCACCCTCATCACCCCCACCCTGATGGCAGGTTGTGCCAGGGCCCTGGGCCTCACAAGGACTCTTGTGTCCTCAGGAGCAGGCCTCCACAGAAAATAAAGATGAAGACATCTCTAGCTGAGCACAGTGGTTCATGCCTGTAATCCCAGCACTTTGGGAGGTGAAGGCAAGAGGATTGCTTGAGCTCAGGGGTTCAAGACCAGCCTGGGCAACTTGGAGAGACCTCGTCTCTATAATAAATCAAAACAATTAGCGGGGTTTGAAGGCATGTGCCTGTAGTTCCAGCTACTTGGAAGGCTGAGACAGATGGATTGCCTGAGCCCTGCAGGTCGAGGCCGCGGTGGCTGTGAGCGTGCAACTGCACTCCAGCCTGGGTGACAGAGCAAGACTGCAACTCAGAAAAAAAAAAAGATGAAGACATCTTAAAGGACATTCCACACAAGGAGCTGACCCTCCCCTGCTGGCCAAGTGTCCCCTGCACCAGAACATGTGACTCAAAGAGGGTCTACAGATCCCTGTCACCTAGGCTTGAAGAGATTGGCCAAGACAGAGACACAAAACACCTACCCCTGAGTCCCAAAGCCTGGTCTCTGCTGTAGCCCTAGGGTCCCAGAGTGAGGCTAGCTTAAGACTCATCTCCCCTCCCTGCTTCCAAAAGGGGTGCTTAGAGGGCGTTCTACAGAAGCAGTTGTGTGGCAGCATCACATGTTCCCGACAGAGTCTGTGCAGCCAACTACCACAACAGGAAAGCCAAGAACCTGGGAACCAAAGTTAAGTTGAACCCCACTCTCATCTCCAGCCCCAACCCAGCTCAGCGCTGCCCCAGATCTAGCCCAAGCCTGGGGCTCTTCAACCAGGCCCAGCCCAAACTCCCTTCCACCCAAATTCAGGCAGTCCCCTGGGCCTGGGGGGGATGGGTTAGCACACCCGGGCCCTGCAAGCCCCGAATCACCAGGCAATTAAACTGGCCTTTTACTGTGGCTCCGAGGATTATAAACAAGCAGGCCTGACATATGGGTCATTCCTGAGACTCCTGCCTCATTGGCTTTAGGGGCCCCTTGGCGGTAAAGAATTTCAAAGCTGCTAACTCCATAGTATATTAAAGTGGAATAAATTCCTTGGAATGGTCCTCAGGTGAGAACCAGCGCTGAGTGAAGAAGGATCTGGCTTACTCTTGTAGGACCCAAGACTGACCCCTGGTGGTCTCTAAGACCAGCTGAAGCCCAGCCTAGCCATGTCCATCCTGGAGAATCTTCCTTGTCTGAATCTGGCGTCCTCTCCCTCTCTCCCCTCTCCCCCTCTCCCTCTCCCCCTCCTCTCTCTCTCCCTCCCTGGTCCCAGGCACCACTCTCTCCCTCTTTTCTCTGTCTCTGTCTCTCTCTCTCTCTCTCTCTGTCTCTCCCCTCCTCTCTCTTCTTTCCTCTCTTTCTGCTCTGTCTCTCCCTCTCCCCTTCTGAGAATATACCCAGAGAAGCTCAAATCATTCTACAAAAAAGATACTTGCACAGGCATGTTTATTACAGCACTATTCACAATAGCAAAAACATGCAACCGACCATGCTACCCATCGAAATTGAACTGGATTGAAAAAAAATGTGGTACATATACACAGTGCAATATTATAAAGCCAGAAAGAAGGACAAACATATG
>CAUYQG010244161.1:0-10311 GCA_963574415.1 Tarsius wallacei
TGTCATCCTGAGAACATTGTGTAGGTCATGCTGCATGTGAATGGAGAGTTAGGATTTGAACTCAGGCAGTCTGAGCACATTATGCTATTATGTCTCTAAAGAAATTGAAGAATTGCAAAATGAACCCATAGCCACATCCATCATCTGTGTTCAGCCACAGGGATGCTAATAAAGTCACTCTGAAGGCGAAGAGTATGCTTTGGCATTTTCAAGCAGGTATCTCAGACTTGGAGGCGATGGAAGTAGACATTCTGAAGCAGTGTTTTTATCACATCTCTCATAGACAGCTTGGTATTCATGACTTCATGTTGTGATAAATAACCAGTTTGCCTAACAACAGGGAACGTTTTTATTTATTTTTTCAAAAAGAGCGTTATTGTCAGAGAACACAGTATCCCAAAGATATTACCACCCATAGGGAGGTGTGAAACTGCAGCTAAGCACCCCCACATCATCCGCTCCTTCCCCATTCAGCTCTCATCATTCAACACCACAGAACGCGATTTTGGATTCCGAGTCTGCCGTGATGTGGCTGCAATCATTGCTTTTGAAGTGTATCATAAATATTAATGGTGCTGACAGACCTCTAAAAGTTTGTCATGACCCATTCTTGCCAAAGAAACATCCAGGATTCTATTGATGGCTGAGAAACAACAGTTTCTCTCTCGAACTTGTTTAAATGGGTCTTTTTTTCCAATTCGTCTTGAGAAATTGCACATCAGCTAGGGTTTCCTGAAGAGACGCGGGTTCGCTGAACCAGATACTTTTATATTTTATAGTTTATTATAGTTTATAGTTTATAGTTTATTTTTCTCCTTCTCCTTCTTTTGTATTTAGTGAACTCCAATGCTCTCTCAGATTTTTTTGTTTTGTTTTGTTTTTTGAGTCGGAGTCTCACTCTGTCGCCCAGACTGGAGTGCAGTGGCCACTCCCGGCCACTGCAGCCTCGACCTGCTGGGCTCCGGCGATCCTTCTACCTCAACCTTCCAAGTAGCTGGAACTACAGGTGCACGCTACCACGCCTGGCTAATTTTTTTTTTGATTTATTGTAGAGATGAGGTCTCGCCAAGTTGCCCAGGCGGGTCTCAAACCCGCGGGCTCAGGCAATTCACTCACCTCGGCCTCCCAAAGCGCAGGATTATAGGCTGAGCCACCGAGCCCGGCCAGATTTTTTGTTGTTGTTAATATTTCTGAACATGTACTGGGAAATGGCATAGTATATAAATCCTGTTATCTGGACCACTGTAGTAATAAGTTAACTGAAGATGCATGTGAGTGTCACAGTGCTGTGGTGATGCTCAGTGGTGGGTGGCTGCTTTGGGTGGGGCACCTTAGAAATATACAACCCCGAAATCCCCCTTTTGTGAATATACCCAGAGGAACTCAAATCACTCTATGAAAAAGATACCTGCATAGGCATGTTTATTGCAGCATTGTTTACAATAGCAAAAAAAGCATGGAACCAACCATGCTGCTCATCGAAAGAGGACTGGATAAAAAAGTTGTGGTACATATACACAATGGAATACTACTCGGCCATAAAGAAGGACAAAATTATGAACTTCGCAGCAACTTGGATAGACTTAGAGTCAATAATACTGAGTGATATAGCACAGAAACAAAGAACTGAGTGCCACATGTCCTCATTCATAAGCGGACTTTGAACAATTACCATAATACAATAAGAAAAGGATTGGTAGTCGTGGGAAACAGCTGGGGAAGGGAGGGATGGGAAGGAGTGGGAAGCTCCCAGGGGAGGAGGGGGGCAAACCTCATCCACAAGGGTATCTGCATAGGGACCATATGTATACCTAACCCTGAATTGTACCCCACATTTAAAAAAGAAAAAGAAAAAGAAATATAGCCACTTGCTCTGTGGTGAGTGCATACAACAGCATTTGCAATGTGTGTGGCTTTAATCTCAGCCAACAAAGATGGTTACTTCCCGTCATGTGTACAGTGTATTCACTGGACATACAGTCTTTGTGAGATTTGCAACTGCTTTTTCATCTGGGGACAGGATGGTCAACTTGTCAAACCATTTGTACATAACTCTGAAGAGGTGGTACGAGTCAAACACTTGGTTCATTCTAGTTCATGCAAAAGTGTGCCTCAAGTTTATTTTGGAAACAAACAACCATACAAAAGACTGCTCTGGGGCACATAGCCTCAAACAAATCCTGACAACATTGCCTACAATGTTTTCAAAATCTTATGTAGCAAGGATTAATTTAGAAAAAATTGAGTTGGGAGTCACTCTGTATCCTGAGCTGGAGTGCAGTGGCATGATGCTGATTAATCACAGCCTGAACCTCCTGGTTTCCGGCAATCCTTCTGCCTCAACTTCCTGAGTAGCTAGGATTACAGGCATGTGCCACTGCACCTGGCTAATTTTTTTATTTTTTTTATTTTTGTAGAGATGAGGTCTCACTATGTTGCCCAGGCTGGTCTTGAACTCCTTGGCTCGAGTGATCCTCCCACTTTAGCCTCCCAAAATGCTAGGATTACAGGTGTGAGCCACTGTGCCTGGCCTTAATCAAACTTTTGAATTTATAGGAATCTATTTCTTGCTCTAACATACAGAAACTAATCACACTACTCGGTGTGAAAGTGTATTTTTCCCAAATCGGGATTTTGTATTTCATGTCTCACTGGACACTGGAAAGGTACAAGAAATTTTGCTAATTCCATCATACCATCTACAATCCAGGAAAGCAAGTCCATGACCCAACTGGCATCCAAGGCAGATATTGCTAATCAATCACAACACTCTTCCCATCAAAGGACAAATTTGTCTTTAGGATTATTATTATTCTTAAATTCCAAATATTTATTTATTTGTTTTGTAGAGATGAAGTCTCACTATGTAGCCTAGGTGGGTCTGGAACTCCTGAGCTCAAGCAATTCTCTTACCTCAGCCTCCCAAAGGGCTGGGATTATAGGCATGAGCCACCGCATTCGGCCCAGATTTATTTTTATCGTAGTATTCTTGTGATTAGTACAACCAATTAACCTATAATATAAAACCTGTTTTCCATCCTCAAGTCAGACCAGACTTTAAGGACTGCAATGAGAAGGAAAACTTGGAAATAGAAAAAGGCTAAATCATAGAAAAAGGCTAAATACCTATGGCTAAATATTCAGCATGGAGCAATATTCAGCAGTTTTAAAAAATATGAGGAAGAACTACTACACTGTCTTGGAAAGTTCTCTAAGATATGCTATTTGGTACATAAACCAATGCATACAGTATAAGGTCCACTATCTTAAAACACATACCTACTCCAAATAATTCTATTTTCAATAGTTGCACATATATATGCATATATATATCTGTGTGTATGTGTGTGTGTGTATATGTTCATGTATATATTCAAACTGAAAGATAAAATATTTGAATAAAAATGCCAAAATTGAACAATGGCTAATTTGAGGAATGGGACTGGATTAGGGAAGCATTTTTGAGATTTTAGCCTTATCTGTAATTATTTCAAGATAATACATTCATATATTATTTATTGGATTACATCTTTTGTCTTAATTTTATTTTGATAAAACAAACATGACATAAAATTTACCATTTTTGCCATTTTAAAGAGTGCAATTCAGTGACATTTAGTACATTCAAAATGTTGTGCAATCATCAGCAGTATCTAGTTCCAGAATGTTTTTATCACTCCAATAGTAACCCTGTACCCATGAGCAGTCACTCCCTATTCTTCCCTCCACCCCACCTCTGGACATTACCAATCTACTTTCCATCTTTAAGGATTTGCCTATCTTAAACACTTTATATAAATGGAATTCTACAATATATGACCTTTTGTATCTGGCTTCTTTTAAGATTTAAACACAACAACAACAAAAGACTGAATCACAAACCTTCAAATTTTTTGGCAAACTCCTCTGGCTGATACAAATATATAAGATATTTTTTATTTGTGGAATCTTACAAAACAGAACTCATAAAAACAGAGTATAGAATGATAGTTACTAGGGTCGGGGGATGGGGGAAATAGGAAGATGTTGGTCAAAGGGTGATAACGTTCAGTTATAAGATGAATCAGTTCTGGAGACCTAATCTACAGCATGGTGACTAAAGTTTATAATAGTGTTTGGGGACCCAAAGAAAACCAGAATTATCTTTTGGAGGGCGGGCCTCTTATAGTACAGGCTTACCCAGCTAGGTGAGGGTTCTAGGAACCCATTGGTGTCCATTAATTTTTTTTGGAGGGGGTTCTTTCAATGTGTTTGCCAGTTTCATGTTGGGTTATTTACAAGCACACCTGCCCACAACATGCTGAGTGTTCAGCAGTTTGTTTGTTTGTTTTTTTAGTTGAGGTCTCACTCTGTCGCCCAGTCTGGAGTGCAGTGGCAGCTCCCGGTCACCGCAGCCTTGACCTGCTGGGCTCTGGAGATCCATCCGCCTCAGTCTTCCAAGTAGCTGGAACTACAGGCGCGCACTACCACGCCTGGCTAATTTTTGATTTATTATAGAGATGAGGTCTCGCCAAGTTGCCCGAGTGGGTCTCGAACCCGCGGGCTCAGGCAATCTGCTCCACTCGGCCTCCCAAAGCCCGGGATTACAGGCTGAGCCACCGAGTCCGACTGTTCAGCAGTTTTTGACCAAAAACAGCATGACCACTGTCCCCCACTCTCCCTTTTCACCAGATCTCACCCCCACAGACCTTTCTGTTTCTCCAGATGAAAAAAGTCCTGAAAGGAAAATTTTTGCTGATGTGGAAGAAGTGAAACAAAAAAGGACAGGAACACTAAAAGGCATCAAAATTGATGAGTTCAAAAGCTGTTTTGGACAGTGAAAAAAGCATCTTGATGGGTATATTACATCAAACAGAGATACTTTGAAGGTGACTAAAGTTTAAACAAGTAAGAATAAATATACAACTTTTAATAAGTAAATTCTAGAGTTTTTTGGGTCCCCCTTGAACAGTACTCTTGAAATTTGCTAAGAGAGTTGATTTTAAGTGTTATCACACCTGCTCTCCCACAAAAAAAGAGTAACTATGTGAGCAGATAAATGCGTTATAATAAACTTGATTGTGGTAATCAATTCACAATGTATACATACATTAAAGCATTGCCTTAAATATACACAATTTTTATTTGTCAATTACACCTCAATAAATCTGGGAAAAAAATCCATGGAGAAAATTGGCTTTTCCTTTTTTTTTTTTTTTCTAAATGTGTAGCTCTGTAGCTGAGAGTTCTTACAGCTCAGCCAAATGAAGAAATCCCAGCGTTGAAGATAATGTAATTTCAGGAGACTGTGGATGGAATGTGAACAGTTTAAATTAACCTAAATGAATTAATCTCCCTTAACAGTCTTTCAACATTATTGCACATTAAATGTTTATAGAATTTTCTTGAGACAAATGTAGCCAAATATTAGATGGAAATTAAAGGCTTTATATTAAAATACAAAGACATATTCATAAGTGAGCACCAAAGGAATACACTCAATGTTCTCCCTGCATCAGCAACATTGAGCAAAAACTAACTCCAGAATGTGAGTTGTTCAGGTTCTGATGTTTCTATATTTTCCGGTGCCCCCATCAGGGTCCTGGAGCTGGACTATGATGACCAAATGCAGGCATTTCTCCTCACTGCTGACAAACTCATTTGTGTGAGTCCCTGCAAGAAACAGGTTTACACTCAAAATAGGTTAACTGAAATAATAAGGAAATTATTTGTTGATGTAAATAAAGAGGATAAATCAGCACCCAGGAGCTAGAACTAACAGCAGAAGGCTAGTAAGGGGAGGATCTCATTTGGGCTCAATGAGGCTGGAACCCTTGGGAGTGACAGACAGGAGCTGCAGTTGCTCAAAAAGGCCAGAAGGTGATCCAGAAAAAAAGAAAGTAGAAGAGATAAGCCATGTTCTCTTGATCCCTCCACTCTGAATTCCTACTGGGGTCTGCACGTGGCCAAGCCCCACAGAGCCAGTCAGCAAAGGAGTCCAGGCAGGCAGTAGGACGTAGTGCCTCAAGTCATGAGTGAGGCTAGGAATGTTGAAGTGAGGAGTCCAGGTTGGGGAAGGGATTGGCACAGCTAGGATGCAAAGGCAGCCTTTTTTCCTGACCTTGCACCACCTTTCTAGATGTGACTCTCACAGTGTCCCTCACAAATTTCATAACAAAGTGAGGAAATACGCTCTCATATCGTGTGGGTGGAAGTGTACATTTGTGTGACCTTATTGGAGGATATTTTGACCTGACCTATACAAAAACCCTTTGTGCTGTCCATATCCTTAAGGACTTATTGACAAACATACCAAGTATATTTTAAATCCTGTTCACTGTATACTCCTTTGCAATGGCAAATATTGACTACAAAATTAAATGCCTATCAATGGAATAATTGACTTTCAATAAAATTATAGAACACCCACAAAATGCAATTTTATATATACTCTTGAATTACGGGATAGATTTATTTCTATTGACATAGAATATTTTAGGAAAAGGTTTCAGTGAAACAAAGCAAAGTACAAAAGTGGATAGGAAGTTTTTGATGTAAATTAAAATATATTATATACATAGCAGAATAATATTTTGCTGCGTTAGCCAATGAGCTTCATTACCCACTCTCTGATGTCTCTCCTTTACTTCCTTCAAACTAGACATTGGCACTCAGGGGCTCAAGACTTCTGGATTCCGGCAGAAACATAGAAGGTCAATTATCAATGCTTGAGTTTCAAGTAAAATATCTTTTTTACTTTATAAATTCATGACAGAAGTAACAGTTTGACAAAAGCATAATCTTACCTCTGTGTTCTGTAATACATGCTACAATGTATAACTATCAATTGGACCTATAAAAATAATAATTCATATAGTTCAGCCTACCGTGTAGGAGGAGCCTGCCCATTTGTGCTGCTGTACCATATTACCAAGAGCTGAATGGTTAATAAACAACATAAATGTATCGTTCATACTTCTGGAAAGTGGAAGCCCAAGATCAAGGTGCGTACAGATTTGGTTCTGGAGGGAGCTTGTTCTCTGCTTCATAGATGGTGCTTTGTTGCTGTAACCTTATATGATGAAAGATGTGAACTCACTCATTTGAGCCTCTATTATAAGGACTGAAACCCCATTAATGAGGATGGAGCACTCATGACCTAATCACCTTTTATTTATTTATTTATTTATTTATTTATTTATTTATTTATTTATTTATTTTTTGAGTTGGAGTCTCACTCTGTCACCCAGACTGGAGTGCAGTGGCCGCTCCCGGCCACTGCAGCCTCGACCTGCTGGGCTCCGGTGATCCTTCTGCCTCAGCCTTCCAAGTAGCCGGAATTACAAGCATGCGCTACCACGCCCGGCTAATTTTTTGATTTATTGTAGAGATGAGGTCTCGCCAAGTTGCCCAGGCGGGTCTTGAACCTGCGGGCTCAGGCAATCCACTCACCTCAGCCTCCCAAATCGCGGGATTACAGGCTGAGCCACCGAGCCCGGCCTAACCACCTTTCAAAGAAACCACCTCCTACTATGACCACACTGGAGATTAAATTGCAACATAGAAATGTGGAGATGGGGTCACAAAATCAATTGTTTATTGCTTGTCTCCCTTATAAACTTTATGGGGGTCAAGAATGTGGTTTGTTTTTTTTTTGCTATACTCACTACACTGTATTAAATATATAAGTAATTAACTCGGTGCCCAACATATATTGGGTCTAAGTAAATCTGTAAAGTGTATGAATGGATGAATGGACAAACAAATGCTTTTATTATCTCACATGAAAGATGAAGAAACAAGCTTAGAGAATGAATCCGACTTGCCAAAGGCCATACCTTTTTCTTGGTGGTATAGACTCAACCCATCTATTCAGCCATTTTCTTACTGATTATAGTCTGTTACAGCTGTTAATCAAAACCAGAATACCGTGGACTGAGTGGCTTAACCATCCAAAATATTATTTCTCACATTTCTGCAGATGGGTAGTTCAAAATCCAGGGGTTGGCATGTTTAACTCTGGGTGAGGGCTCCATTTTTGGCTGGTAGACAGCTAGCTTCTCACTGTGTTCGTACATGAAGAGAGAAAGAAAAAAAAAAGAGACAGAGGGAGAGAGTCTCTTCTTATAAGGACACTAATCTTACCAGAACAGCAACCCATCCTTTTGACCTCTCAACTTAAATTACCTTCTTATAGTTCCTGTCTCCAAATACAGTCCATAGCACTAAAAAAAGGAGAAGAGACTACAGACTCCATAAAAACAAGCAAAATCACACGCCAAGCCATTTCCATCCTTCCTCTTCTATCTCAGATATCTTCTGGAAACATTTCAGGACAAGGAGTCCTCAGAACCAACCTGTCAAGAACTGCCCACACACCCTGTTGCAATAAATGTTTCCCCAGTAGCTAAGCAAATGTTGGCACCCCACAAAGGCTTAATCTGTACCCAGGAAGTTCTTTGCCCATCAGCCCTTGTCCCTGTGCAGAAAGCTGGAAGGAGAAAGAAGACAGAAACACCAAATAAAATGCCATTTTCACAAATCCTCGATAAACAGAATTGGTGCATTACAACACAGACAGAAAGGAACCTCATCCATATCTGAAGCAAAACAACCCAGTGCCAGGCTTCCCTTTCATCACCTCCATCCCTGGCCTGAATCACGAGATAGGATGCAGGTTGCAGAGAGGAATTCACACGTAGGTTGCCAGACACTGGATGTGTCTAATTAGCTATCTAAAAGGCAGGAAGCAGCATTTAAAGGAGGCTTCGAGGAGCAGAATGATGCAAATTTCTTTTTTTAAATTTTAAAATGGGGTGCAATTTAGGTTAGGTAGAGTAGTCATCATCCAGGTAAAGTTTGGGCTTCCCCTTGGTCCCCACTTTGCCTGGTTTGAGATCAGGTACCCTTATTGATTTTATATGCCCCCCACCCCTGGCAGTATCCCCCTACTGTCAATCCCTTTCTTATAGTATTATGGTAAATGTTCAGGGTCCACTTATGAATGAGAACATGTGGTACTCAAATATTTTCAACAGAAGTCTCTGGCAGGGTTGTTGGGAGACAGATGAAAAACTCAGCTGTCATCATTCCATCTTAACTGGCAGATCACAGCTCCGACTAAGAAGAAAACTGTTTAGTGCCCCAGTGCCGTGGCCAATTTTCCTGGGCCAAGATTTTCCCAATACTGTGCCAAAGTTTTCACAACTATGACCATTTTCAACCAAAAGGATTACTATTCCTTCTTGATTATATTTATGTCCCCTCTTTGTGTAGCTTTCTACCACTTCAATTACAAACAAAACCAAACTTGGATCAACTACCATTTTTACAGCTGTCTTGAGTTATCTTTTTATCTAGACCATGTTTCACAAAAACATATATTTCTCTTTCTATTCTGACTCCTTGAAATTAATCTGCTTGAAATATTGTGTTGTTTTATTCACTGTGAACTTAGGAAATATTTTTTAAAAGCTCTCCAATCTTGAGCTCTAATATGCCCTAGAGAAACAGACTGCCTGGCTGCATGAAAACAAGCACACTGCTGTTGACCACCAAGTGGGCTAGACGGGAAACTTTATTAATGGGGCTGAGCTCAGTTAGCTTCACTTCTTCATATTCCCAGTGACAGAGCCCCCAACTCCGTTGTGGGTCTCTAAGGGTCATTGGCCCTGGGAGCGAAGGCTGGTAGGCTCGGGATTCTTTATCATTGGAGAAGGAATTTGAGATTCATGGTTTGTGATGGCATGGTGATCTTACCATTGTTACCATATTTCAGAGAAGAGGGAAAATGAGGAGGAGGCGAAAGAGAAATAAAGTTTATTATGATAAGAAGAGGCCAAGTCAAGATTTTGGATTGTTTTGGTGTGTTAGAACTGTATTTTATGCCTACCAGCTCTAGCAGTTCAAAGCTTATGCTTATTTACATGGAATTGGAAGTTAGCTAGGCTTGCATTTGAATCCCATCTCTGACATACAGTTGTTTTGACCTCTTCACATCTGTTTTTTTCATCTGTAAAAAAAGGATGACCATGTCTACCTAACCTGCTATTATAGGGATATAATTAGATCAGAGTTTCTCAAGCTTGAATGCACTTTGGAATTACTTGGAAAGACACAAAAACTGCTGATATCTGGCTTCTACCCTAGAGATTCTGCTTTAACTGGTCTTGGCAACAGTTGAACTTCAGGAGTTTAAAAAGCTCCCCAGATGATTCTAATGGAAGCTAAGCTTGAAAGTCCATGGGTTGGATAATGCATGAAATGCTGGGTTTTAAAGTCATCAGTCTTGGATCAGAATCATATGGAGAGCTTTTTAAACCATCAATGCCC
>CAUYQG010244165.1:0-55341 GCA_963574415.1 Tarsius wallacei
AGAAAAAAAAGAAAAATAGAATATTTGAAATGAAATAAAATAAAATAAAATAAAATAAATAAAACATGTAGTACAGAGCTTGGCCCAAATACTCAAATATTTATCAGCTCAGCTACTAACATCCAGAGCACAGACTGGAAGAATGAAATAAAGCCCTGAAGTATTGGCAGCGAGAAGCCTCAAGTTTGAGCTTGTTTGTTCCGAGGAAAGTTGGGAGGCCTCACCCAAGTACCCAGAGACACTTCTGGGCAAATCTCTCTCAGGAAAGCCCATGCACATCTGTGTGCAAGGACACAGCCTGGAAGAGAGGTCCTTTCTCCAGAATGGGGGCTCAGGAACGTGTGCCTCCCCTTCTCTGCCTGTCCAGCTAGAAGGGCATGAGATGTACATCATCTGCTCTGTTATGAGACACTCCTCCCATTCTTTTTCTGACCAGCTGGGGTAGGGGCTGAGGCAGGTGAAATTTTTTGAGATTCCCCTGAGGATAAAGGTAAGAGGACAGCTAAAGTTCAAAGGGAAGCCAATCCTGCCTTCCTAGCTAGTTATGGGAACTGATCCTATTTACAGAGGAGGAGGGCCCTGGAACACTGTGCTCCCATCTCTTAAAATCCATTTCCTAAGTCCTGTTTCCTGATGATTGGTCTGTATTGAGAACCAGTCACAAGGTTGAGCCTCCCTGGGGTCTGAGTCACTCACTCAGGATGCCTTTGCCCTGTCAGGTGGACAGGGGAGAACCTGCTTCAGGCATCTGCACAAGGAGCTGTGGAGCACTCGTGGTCTATGTGCAGCTTCCTATCTGTGTCTACTCCTGTGAGCAGTGCCTTATGCCACATCTCAGCAACTGAAGCACTTAGAGGTCACACAGGCACCCGCCTCCCCATGCATTCCCAGGCCAGGGAGGTAATGCAAATTATTCAAGTGTAAGACAATGTCAGGAGTGGTCTGTGATGACCTGGAGACAATGTGGCTGCTCCAAAAGGAGTGAATTTTCTAATTTCAGAAACTCTTCTGTTTCGGTGTAGTTTGCCCATGGCTTGTTTACACAAATTTGGTAGTAACAATGATCTGTGTGGGCTCGAAAGTCCCTTGTGGTGTGAGGCTACACATTGGGGTAGGGCAGCAATGGTCAGTGGGGCTACTAGGGATCCTAAGGAGGCTTCATCCAAAGGGGCTGGGAAGAGGAGACAGCTCAGTGAGCAGCACCTGAGGGCTTACAGCAGGCACAGACACAGGGTCTTGCTGTCCTGATGAAGGCTCCTGGGGCCTGGTGCCCCCAGTGCTTCTAATAGCCCAATCTCATCTGCAGGAAGTCCAGAGAGAAGGTTGCCAGATGAGAGAAAGGTTGCAGGCTCTTAGGAGCTGCCTGGTCTCTGCACATGACACTCCAGGCACCCTTGGGTCACATGCCTTCCTAGCTTTTGAAGAATCCACACTCCCTACCTGCAGAGAGATGAGGGGCCACCTTAGGTCCCTCTACCAGGATTTCTGCAAAGTGAGGGCCTCTGTTTCAAGTCTTATTTCCTCTCTGGCAGCAGTTTCTCTATACATGAATCCTGAACTTCTCAACAGAAAAGTTCAACAAAAAAGAGGCTTAGGGGAATAAGGAATTTGCAAATCGCATGCACTGGAAACAGGCCAGGAGTTCAGTGACGCTGGAAGAAACTCGAGATTTGCCCAAGAGCACCAAAGTCCCTTTCACTAGCTTCCCACTCACTCCTAGTACTCTAGAAAACCCAAACAAGATTATTTGAAAGCCTGCCTATTAGAAGGCAACTTGTGGCCTATTTTTAGCCTGGATCTTATATCAAAACCAAGAGAGAGGCTCATCCTCAGCATTAACAGCAGTTCCCTGCACAGAGATAAAGGTTGTGGTTAAGAGGAGCACTATGTACAAGTGCATGCCTGTGTATGGGGTTGCAGACCCTTCTGTTAGCTGAGATCAATCAGATTCTTAAATGGTCTTTAGCTAGAAGGATAAATACAAATATCTTAAAACAGCTTCCGGACAGGAAGCAGGCCTCAGCTCGGTGTAGAGAAACAGTCACTGGGATTCCTGGCATTTTATCTGGAAACCAAGGTCTAGAGGGAGCATAAGTGAACTCAGATTAACAGTGGTAGACCAGAACTCTAATCCTAAACATAGATACCTCTTTAGGATGACGTTCTCCTCCCCAGAATGGGTTGTTGGGGATCTTGGCAGTCATTTCCTTGTGTGTAGGTAGGTGACAATGTGGCTCTGAAAAAGGCTAAAGCTAAAGCTGGTTTCTCCATCAGCTTATCCACTCAGAGCCTCAGCAGAGGAATTTTAGATCCCTTTTTGCTGCCTGCCAGGCAGTGCTTTCTACCTTAGAAGGCAAAGGGGCTTTGGCAAGAGCCCTGGCCTTTGCAAATGTTGAGTGACCAGGGCTCTAGGCAGGCTGTCCCTTAACACACAGCATGACCTTAGTCAAGGTCACAACCTTTTTTAAACTCAGGTGCTCAGATGGGAGTAGACCATCCAGCAGCCCTTTCTGCTCTAATTCACGGCCTAGATGTTGGAAGAGCCCACTTGCTAGATCGTGAGTGAACCCAGCCCAATACTCTGGAAATGACTCAGATCCCCACTGAGCTCTGGAGTGTGTT
Organism: Tarsius wallacei; assembly: GCA_963574415.1. Classification (NCBI taxonomy): domain Eukaryota; kingdom Metazoa; phylum Chordata; class Mammalia; order Primates; family Tarsiidae; genus Tarsius; species Tarsius wallacei. The sequence continues at coordinate 2,623 of CAUYQG010244165.1, forward strand.
ATGGGGGCTTCTGCCAAGAAGCTTTCATCTTCAGTTTCATTTAGCAATGCTCAGTTCCTGCATCCTTAATCTGTTAAAACACCTGGTTAACAGGTGCAATATCTCCATCATGCAGATCAGAAAGTATAGTCCCTGGGGACCAGGTGGCTCCCCAAGGCCACACACTGGGCAAGTGACAAGGGTAGGGCTTGAACTAGCACAACTTGAGTCTGAGCTGAGAGACATTTTCCATTCAGTAAGACTTAAGATTAAGCTTTACTCCAGCAGTGGGAAGGGCTTAGATAGGGAATGTGCATCCCTATGGGAGACGGGAAACACAGGGTTAAGGGTCAGGTCTGCCTCAGGACAATGAACAGGCAGGGCCAGTTGAGAAGCCCTTGATCCAGCTGGGTGAGGGAGAAGAGCCCAGTAAATGGAACTATCTCTGCCCCCAAACCCATGGTGCGTTCCTGCAGTCAAGCCACAGACACTGGGGGTCAGGTTCCTGAAGGGTATTCTGTTAATGGGGTCCAGCATGGGTGTGAGGGAAGCCTGTGATCTCTAGGGGGTCCAGCTTAGCTCAGTCTGTCTCCCCAAGGCAGAGCTGCTCATGACTGGGACTTCGCTGTCTATGAGATAGTATTATGGTTTGAGTAAAGGAGGGTGAGCCCAGTTGACTATATGGATAACTATACAGCAAGGCCTCAGTTCCCATGTTTACCTAGCCCTTTACAACTTCACTTTGGTCCCTACCTTCTCCTTACAACTACCCTCTGAGGATATGGGGTGGAACGCCAGGACGCATTTCACAGATGATGCTCCTGAGATTTCCCAAGGTCACACGGATGATGGTTTGCCAAGCAGAGATCTAGCACCGGGCCCTCTGGATCCTGGCCTGAGGCTCACCCCATTGTACCTGCTGCTCCTCTGCTGAGCGGTGTTTTTGAGGGTCTTAGGGGAGAATGGAACGACAGAAGTGGCCAGATGTGCCCACCATCTCCCAGCCACCTATTACCCCTCAGGCAGCCCTGTCTGCTGTGTCAGTACACAGGGGATGGCCGGGAGGCAGGGTCTTACCTGTAGCAGTGGTGATGCCCAGGAGCCGGCAGGTGTATTCCAGCCCAGTCCAGAACATCTGAAGTTTCATGGTGCCAGGGTGAGGACAAAGTCTCAGCAGGGCAGACAGCAGAAGCTCAGGCCTGAGATGCTTCCGGATGTCCTTGCGCAGGCTGGAGGCTGTGGCTGCTGGCTCAGGGACCCTGAGCCCCGGGGCCCTGCCTTCCCAAACCAGTCCTGGCCACCACAGCCTGGCTGAGGTGTGAATAGGGTTCACCTTTCCAGCTTGTCAGTCCATGTTCCTGCTAAGCATTCAGCTTAATCATTACCTTGGAAGAATGCACCCGCTGCTCTATGCAGCCCCAGCCGGGCCTGAAGCTGCTCGGCCCCAGTGCGGCAGCCTGAGATCGGACGATTAGGGCTGGGCTGGAGGCAGCCTGGAGCTGGCAATTAACCATTTCTAGCTGGGAGGAGGGAGCTGAGGAGCCAGCCAGGCTCTTCCTTACCAGGAAGTGCCTAGAAGGTCACACCTGAACCTCACACCTGCTGGAGGCCTATAGCATCAGGCTTTGGAGGGGACAGCACACATGCAGATCCATGTTTGTGTGCATGTGAGAAAGAGGAATGTGTCTTTAAATCATCAGTAGAAACAACTTTTGAAATGAGTTCCAAGATTCATTCTTCTGCATATACGTGGATTACAAAACTGTTCAAGTCTGTGGCAGATTTGGATATACTTAGCTTAGGCCTCACACACAGAGGCCTTCCTTTATCATGGACATGAATTCCCAACATGGGATGTGGGAAATTACTTTGAATCTTTGGGAGGGGAGTTGCTGTTAATAATTAACTGGGTGACCTTGGGGAAACCCAAAGGTATCTGTGAGCCTAATTAACTTTTGCAGAAAATGAATGATAGGTTTTGGCTGGATTGGTGGTTCTCAAAGTATGAGTGTCCCTGGAGCTGTGCCAAGAAGCCTAGCTTCTAAAATTGAACAATAGTGGACTTTTAGTAATTCCTAATTTACAAATTGATGTAATGAATTGAATGGTATCAAGTTATAGTTTTCTTACCAGGTGTCCTTCTGAACTCTTTTACTCATTTGCTCTTATGAGATAGATAACAAAACAACTAAATAAATAAAGAAAAAACCTCAAACAACAACAACAACAACAACAACAACAACAAACAATATAGATGCTCCTTGACTTATGACAGGGTTATGTCACAATAAAGTGATCACAGGTTGAAAACACTGTATGCTGAAAATGCATTTAGTTCACATAACCTACTGAACACCATAGCTTAGTCTAGCCTATCTTAAACATGCTCAGAACACTTACATTTGCCTACAGTCAGGCAAAATCATGTGACACATGGCCTATTTCATAGTAAAGTATTGACTATTTCATGTAAGGATATCATTAGCCTGGGAAAAGATCAAAATTCAAAATCTGAAGCATGGTTTCTACTAAATGTGTACTGCTTTCATATCATTATAATGTCAAAAATCATTAAGCTGAAACAACGTTTGTCAGGACCACGTGTAATAATGGAAAACTCAGACACAGTTGGTCTTGCTTTTTTCTTTTTTTCTTTTTTTTTTTTTTTGAGTTGGAGTCTCATTCTGTCACCCAGACTGGAGTGCAGTGGCTGCTCCTGGCCACCGCAGCCTCAACCTGCTGGGCTCCGGCGATCCTTCCGCCTCAGCCTTCCAAGTAGCTGGAACTACAGGCACGTACTACCACTACTGGCTAATTTTTGATTTATTGTAGAGATGAGGTCTCGCTAAGTTGCCCAGGTGGGTTTCGAACCCGTGGGCTCAGGCTATCTACTCACCCTAGCCTCCCAAGGCGCGGGATTACAGGCTGAGCCACCGAGCCCGGCGGTCTTGCTTTTTTCTTTGTTGATGGTGATATTCCCTCATATAATGAACAGATATTTTTTGCCATTAAAATTATTTTAATTTTATTAACTTGATCAAGAATCATGGCATTCCATAAAGACTACCTTTTTTGTGTGTGTTTTCCCCTTTGAATGAGTTTAAGAACCTCTGTGCTCATGTGATCTTCAAAATCAAGTTAATATTTTTCTTTCTATCTTTTGTAATTATTTTATTTTCATTCAACTGGTACATGTGCAGATTTGTTACATTAGGTACATTGCATAATGGGTTCTATTGAGCCCGTCACCCAGGTGGTGGGCGTGGTACCTAATGGGTGGTTTATCATCCTTTACCTCCTTCCTTCTCTCCCTCCCCACTTTAGGATGCCCTAGTGTCTGTTGTGACTATCCTTATGCCCATGTGTATTCAATATTTATTTCCCACTTGTAAGTAAGGACATGCGGTATTTAGTTTCCTGTTTCTGTGATAATTTACTTAGAATGATGGTCTCCAGCTTCATCCATGTTGTTGCAAAGGACATGATTTTGTTCTTTTTATGGCTGCATTGTATTCCACAGTATATATGTGCCACATTTTCTTTATCCAGTTCACTACTGACGGACACCTAGCTTGGTTTCATGTTTTTGTTACTATGAATAGTACTGTGACTGTGATGAACATACAGGTGCAGGTGTCTTCCTGGCAGAATAATTTATGCTACCAGTAGTGGTATTGCTGAATTAAAAAGCAAACTGATTTTTAGTTTTTTTGAAAAATCTCCAAACTGCTTTCCACAGGGGCTACCCTTTTCTACCAACAGTGTATGACCATTCCCTTTTCTCCACAACCTCGCCAACATCTGTTGTTTTACAGCTTTTTAACAATAGCCATTCTGACTGGTGTGAGATGGTATCTCACTGTAGTTTTGATTTGCATCTGATGATTAGTGATGTTGAACATTTTTTCCCATGTATTTTTGCTGCTTGTATGCCTTCTTTTGAGAAGTGTGGTCATGTCCTTTGTCTACTTTTTAATGTGGTTATTTGTGCTCTTCCTGTTGACTCATTTGAGTTCCTTATAGATTCTGGATAATAGTCCTTTGTTGGCTACATAGTTTGCAAACATTTTCCACCATTCTGTAGGAATATTTACTCTGTTCGTGGTTTCTTTTTCTGTGCAGAGATTCTTTAGTTTAATTGGGTCTCACTTGTTAGTTTTGGTTTTTGCTGCATTTGTTTTTAGAGACAAGATCAAGTTCAAAATTGTATGATTTGAACAGATTTATTCTTTGGATTAGCAGACTGTGTCTGTCTATTGGTAGATGATCAATTCCTACCTTCCCAAATTTTACCATGTCTTGACACCAGTGATCCCCTCCCACCATCCTCTGGCCAACATTGTTGGTATTTGGGTCTCTGTGGCGCGCATTGAATTGTGCACGGGGAGCTGTTGGGACTGGGTGTCAGCAGTCCGGCAGCTCCTTGCTCTAGGAACTCTTTGTGTGGGTTGGAAGCTCTGGCTGGTCCCACAGTGCACTCTTGCAGGTCAACAGCAGCTGATTTTGTTTTATATCTGATGCCTGTATGTTCAGAAGATATGGACTCCTTCCAGGTCTGCTTTCCAGGGTCTGTTCAGTCCACTGGTCATAACAGAGGCCTCCCTTTCCCATTTAGGAATGAGGTCGTGACCCAGCTCTGGCCAAGTAGCCCAGAAAAGGTGTGTACTGATGAGCTTCTGAGAAAGTGTCCCTCACTTTTAACAAGAGTTGTGAGGACCAGCTCTGTTTTCTCCCTGCTCAAGATGGTCAATTATCTTATCACGAGGAGGGTCCAGCAAAGGGCAACACCAGTTTATGGTCTGGCCGGTGAGACAAGGAGCCTAACTGGGCACCAAAGGACATTTTGAAGCTGCTAAACTTATCTGTTCCTAATTGCCAATGCAGTTGATGCAGGCTTTCAGTTATGACTGAAAGCATTTTGCCTGACAGTGGGTTGTGCCTGAACTGAGCTTTCTCCAGAGCCTTTTCCTGAGGAGGCTTTTTTTTCTGTGCACTGGGTCATTCAGGTGGAGGGAGACCGAGAACTAAGGGCTCAGGGTTAGCAGTGCCCTGCTTAACTGGGGCTATCCCCCTTAGAGGGATGGAAGGGCAGGGTGTTGAGATGATGGTGGAAGGAAAACAGGGGCCATTGCATAAACAAAATACAGAGGAACCCCAGAGAGGGTCCCATTGAAGAAATTGCAAAGAGGACTCTGGCAGAACTTCTGACTTCTCTAGTGTCATTGAAACTTTCTATACAAAATTAATATAGGGCCATAGGATAAAAGCTGTAGAAGAGATCTGAGCCCTGCCAAGCTGCAGCTATGATTAAAAATAAACAAATTTGTTGTTTCTAAGCTGTTCTCCTCTTTGCATAATTGTTTACACAGCCATTTCAATAGAAAGCAATTGGTTATCTTCATGTCCTGATCCCTGAGGAGGTGGAAGCACCCATGAGGTTGATAAACATATTTTCCCTTGAACAATGTGTCTAAGGCCATAGAGATCTCTTTGACGGCATCCCAAAGTTTGATTGACTGAAGGACACAAGCAGCTCTAATCTCCAGGGATCCCATCTCCCACATACCTTTCTCTTAAACTACCTCTATAATGGCTTACTGCCCAGCGGTCAGTAGCCAATGGTTATGGGACTTGCTTTGTAAATAGCAGCTATTGCAAAAATTGAAGAATGGTGTTTCAGATGTTTTTCAGACTTTGCACTCTGATGGACTTGAGAACCCACCTGGACCCGGGCACATAATAAGGAGTTGGCTCCACCGGTCCTATGACCCCTACCCCAGAAACTGGCTTTGCGCACAATGACAGTTTTGACACCCCCATGACTTCATTCCCAACCAATCAGCAGTGCCTGTTTTCTATACCTCTGCCCACCAAATTATTTCTTTAAAACCCTAGCCTAAAATTCTCAGAGAGGTGAATTTAAGAAATATCTCCTGTCCTTATTCAGATGCTTTGTGCTATTAAACACTTTACTATTACAGCTGCTATCAATCTCGATTTTTCTGGGCAGAAGGCCTAAGAACCTGGTCAAGCTGTAACACCATTAAGCCCATTTGTGAAACCCCATGGGGAAGGAGAAGTCTGCCTGGACAGACAAGTTCCTTAGACTTCTCTGAGTGTGGAGAAAAGATTGCCAGGAACCAGGATCCAGATACTAAAATAGAACTTGGATGAGAGAATGGTGAAACCCCAAATATCCAAGTCTGATCCTGTAGTCTCTAATGGGCTCCAAGAAAAAAAAGAAAGGACAAGCCGGGCTCGGTGGCTCAGCCTGTAATCCCGCACCTTTGGGAGGCTGAGGTGAGTGGATTGCCTGAGCCCATGGGTTCGAGACCTGCCTGGGGAAGTGAGACCTCATCTCTACAATAAATCAAAAAATTAGCTGGGCGTGGTAGCGCGCGCCTGTAGTTCCAACTACTTGGAAGGCTGAGGCGGAAGGATCGCCGGAGCCCAGCAGGTCGAGGCTGCGGTGGCCAGGAGCGGCCACTGCACTCCAGTCTGGGCGACAGAGTGAGACTCCAACTCAAAAAAAAAAAGGAAAGGACATTTCCTGGATAAATCAGTACACAGCCTGGGGAACTCCGTTTAGAACAGGCTTGTGAGAGGTAGAGGGGAAAGGACAGAAGGGAGGACAGAGAGCCCCAGTGGCTGTTAGGGAAGCAGGAACTGTGCAGAATGTGGAAAAGTACTCCGAGTGACAGGAAAGGAGTCTCAAATTACAGCAGTTTTTTAAAGCAGAGTGTACCAGGGACCCTGCTGCTCAGGACAATGGTGTGACATGTATATTCCATGCAGAAACATCCATGGAATATACATGTCACACCATGCAGAAACATCCATTGCATCCTAAGGAACCAAACCTGGAATAGTTGGTAAAAGTTGGAGGGAGGGGAGCTTTTAGCTCAAGACATTCTACCAACCAGCTACCCAGTGATAGAATGAGCTGCTGCGGTAGTTAATGACTCCTTGGAGGCTATATGGGTGCTGGGAGGGTCCAGAGAATGCTCTGGACAGTTCTCATGCACTGACTGGGCCATACCGGCCCAGACGTCAGTGATTCTAGATGTCTGTGATTCCTGAAAGAATCCAGACAGATGCTCTGAGGAGTGCTTCTAGAAGACTTTGCTGGGTCACTGAAATACAAAAGAAGTGAGCTGGGAAGACAGAGAGAGAACTGCCTTTGCCTGGTTCTTCTGCCCACAGTCCTTAGATACCAGGTCAGGAAAAGCAGCAGTGTTGGGGAGGAGTGAGAAGAGGGGAGGATGTGAGAAGTTTGCAGGGTGCCAGTCTTGATATGGAATCCCACTATTGTCCGCCCACATTGTCACAATCCTTAAAGAAAGGCATAAGAAGCATTCAAGCAGGCTTGCACGTACCTATATTCCTTAGAATTACACAGAAAGGCATTTTGCCTTATCTCATATATTTTCCCCATAAGTCACTTCAAAGAATCCTTACCTCCCCTGCAGACCATGTTCACTCAACTGAAAGAAATGATTGCCTATTCACTCCCTTTTATCAATAGTCATAGATTTGAAAAATACAGTATCCTTGTAACCATAAGCCTTGTAATTTGTATAACTTTTTGCATGTTATAACTACTAATGAACAATATGTTATAGTGAATGTTTTACTTTGTAATAGGCTTTGCTAACTCCCTTACTGTATGACAAGCTTAATCAACTCCTCTGTTTGGTGTTACTGATAAGAGAAACTGTGAGCTACCCCTGGTAACCGGTGCCAGGAAATTTGGACCATAAATGTTACTACTGACAAAATGTAGCTGTAACTTAAGTTCTATATAATACTCTTGTCAGTCATATAGTCAATGTGTAGGTTGTAGGTAGCTCAAGACAGGGGGAAACATTCTACCTAAACTTATAAAAACGGGCTATGGAACCTAAGGGGTGCGCAGACCGGTTCCAGAAATGTCAGGTGCCAGGTTCTGTCTCCCTGAATTCTGAATTTAGAAATAACTTCTTTCTGCCAGTTATCTGCCTCTTGATTTACTGAAATCAAGAAATAGCAGCTGAGCATTTACTCAGACCATAACAGTCTGAGGGTCTATTGGTCAGCTGAAGGGATGCATAGGGAGGGGAGCAAAGTTCAGCTCTGCAGTTAGCAGCCATGTGACCTGGGACATTTTTTACTCTCACAGTTTTAGTTTACTTATCAATAAAATGGGTGTGCAAGGTATCTTACTGGGTCAAATATACTGTGTCAAAAGCTCCTGTCTAGAGAAGATGTCAGAAAATAAAAGCTAATATTTTAAGGGAACAAAGAAAACTGCTTACCCTGAGAACAATCCTGTGTTGGTTTTACTTTAGTATTCTACCCACTGACCCCATACCCCCAGTCAAGTGCACTGCCCAGCCCTCTGACCTCATAGAAAACCAGGGTTAAGGGAGTAGCTGTTCTTTGGGATGGTAGAGCCCATTCAGAGCTTTATTTACCATACTGCTTCATTTCACTGTATACCAACCAGAGTCTCTGTGTTGGAGCAACAAGAAGATGGACTGACTCAATAATCCAAGTCACTTGGCAGTACAACATCCTGCCTCCAGGGCTTGTGAAAATTAGTGATGATGTCAATTATAATATCATAATAGCTAGTGTTTGCTTAATATTAACTGCATTCCAGGTACGCTATTCTTTCCATTTTACAGATGTAGGAGCAGGGTCACATGAGGTTAAGTACACTTGCTCAAGATCACACAAAAAAGAAATGAGGAGATGGTGAGTTCAGCCAGGTATCCAGTACAGCCCCTCTGCTGCTGTTCTGGTTTTACAGGTGCCTCAGGTATAAAGCTGCTGAGTGAGAGAAGACTATGCCAGCAGCCCTGGGGCAGATGACTCAGGAGTACTTGAGCAGAGGTATTGATGTCTTCACTACTCCTACATCTTTGGAAGTATGGTGGATTTAGTGGAGGCATCCACTATTTTCTCCTGAGGTGGTCCATGAGAATGAATGTCCCCAGCAGTCAGGTCATGGCTCCCCCAGGCCTTGCCTAGAGCTTCTGTTTTTTAATATAAATGGATGCTTTGCAGACATCCTCGGCCATATGGGATGGACATAAATTGTGCACCATTGATAGCAGCACACACATTCCAGATGCCTGGGATGCTTGAAAAGTCAAGAGAAGATGAAATGTGGATATATATGCTAATTTTCAGCTGTTGGGGCTAAGGAAGTTTCCACAAAATAGTAGGGAGGTCATGGGTATGACTCAAAGCAGGTTCCCGTCCCTAGAGACAAATCCTTAGAGCCAATCTAAGCCTTTGACTTCTTCAGACCCCACCTCTCCCCTCATTTCAATGTCAGCAGAAGGAAACAGAGACTCTCAGACTAGCATCCTGCAGACTTCTCATATCTCTCCTAACCATACCCTCACCCTCACCTGTCCTTTCCGTCCACTGGAAGACAATGGGTTAATCCTCTCAATTTGTGCTTTCAATCACCGTCCTTATACTTCTCCTGGGACTTTGGGTCATCAGTCTCCGTCCTGTGTCTTCTAATTCCCCCCTTCACCTCTTCCTTCTGGATATTGACAAGATCAAAGCTTTCATACGCGGCACTGGTTTCTTCTGCAGTCCACGTGTGATCTCTTGTTACCCTCACCACCAAGACTTCTGAAATTGGTCTACATTTACCACTACCTGCCATTATTTCTTCATTTTCCACTCACTTCTCCATCTGTGAGGATAAGACTTCCACATCATTGCAGCTGACCATGCCAGTCTGGCAGTTGGTCACCAGATCCAGTGGCCTAATTTCTGTGCTTATTCAGCTTCATCTATTGGACTTTTTAGCATTTGAAACAACCTCTCCTTCTGGAAAATGTCCCTTATATATTATCCCTTGGTAATCAGCCTACACGCATTAGGGCTTGCATTCTTTCTTTGTTCTGTGTGTTGTTTACAGGGTTCTCTTTTTTTGCTGTTTTTCTGTTTGTTGATCAGTGGTTGGCAGCCTCCAAATTGTTCCAACAATGCCCCCTTCTGCTATTCACACCTTTACATGGCCTCTCCCACATAGTTCCAGGGCTGGTCTGTATGACTGAGTATGGTAGCATGTCAGTTCTGATATTCGTTTATAAAAGATACCATCTTGGTCATTCTTTTGACCATGGATTGTTCTCTCAGGGGGGAGGCAGTTGCCATCATGGGAATCCCAGCAGAAGGGCTCAAGCAGTGAGGAACCGAGGCCTCCTGCTTACAGCAGTCACTTGAGGGAGCTTGGAGGCCAATCTTCCAGCCCCAGCTGAGCCTTCAGATGATGGCAGCCCTAACTGACAGCTTGTCTGCAACCTCAGAAAGAATCTGGCCAGACCCACTCAGTTAAGCTGCTCCCAGATAGCTGACCATCAGAAGCTGTGAAATAATACATGTTTAATGTTTCAAGTTCCTAGGAATTAGGGTAATCTGTTACTCAGCAATTGTTCTCTAATATATAATTTGTCACCCTCTTTTCTGTCATCCACTCTCCACTCTTTCTGGTTATCGTCTGATTCTATGACTTGAATGTGACAAGTATGAGGAACACCTGGTCAAGGTCCCTAGCACCAGCCCCCTCTCCTCAGCTGTGGAGCTAAATTTTCACCTGTCTATCGGTCACCTCTGTGTTACACTCAATATGTCCCAAATAAAACTTAGCCCCTTTTCACCTCAATCCATTTTCATTCTTCGGAACGTTACATCTTGGTTACTAGCCTTATTATTACTCAAACTACCAAAACCAGATTCACCAAAATCAATTTTGACAACTCCTCTTCCTCTTTCTTTAGTTCTGCCAACTCTATGTCATCATTACTCCTCATCCTACTTGTCTTCTGCTTTGTTCCCTCTTACTTCTTGTATAGATGCTGTGGCAGTGTCCTAATGAGCCATCCAGCCTCCTGCATCACCACTCTCCAATAGATTCTCTATCCTGCTGCCAGAGTTATCTTTCCAAAGGTTACACCCTGTTTAATACTTTCAAAGATTTTGCATAACCTAAAGAATAGAGTGTGATTTTTTTTCACTCAGAATGCTAGGGTTTCTGTAAGCTGCCCTACACTATCTCTCCATTCTCCATCCCTTCCTTTTTCCTCCTCCTCCAGACTGTCTGGGCTCTCAGCCCCACTAGACAAATAATTTCCTGCTACTTTTGCTCACGTTCTCTCTGTAATCTCTGTAATTTTCTTCTTCTTCTCCTTCTTCTATATTCTCTTCTTCTCATCACCATTATACTCTATTCAAAGACCAGGTCAGTATCAATCGATAATTGTTGACCTCCTCAATCAGAGTTAATTACCCCTTCTCCAACTTCCAGAATCCATCCTACCATATTTAAATTTCTTAAATTGGCCAGGCTTGGTGGCTCAACCTGAAATCCCAGACTTTGGGAGGCCGAGGCGAGCGGATTGCCTGAGCCCATGGGTTTGAGACCAGCCTGGGCAACTTGGTGAGACCTCATCTCAACAATAAATAAAAAATTAGCTGGATGTGGTAGCATGCACCTAGTTCTGGCTACTTGGAAGACTGAAGTGGAAGGATCACTGGAGCCCAGCATGCCGATGCTGGGGTGGCTGTGAGTGTGCCACTCCATTCCAGCTTGGGTGACAGAATGAGACTCCAACTCAAAAACATTTTTTTTTCTTGAATTAGTGCTGGCGTCTCCCACCAGCTGGCAAGATTTGTAGACTCAGGGGTGGCAGATACTTAAATGAATGAAGGAAGCTTGTCCAAGGGGACCCTTTATTTATATATGAGTTCTTTAGGCTCACTTTAGCCAACACACAGGAAGTAGGCAAAGCTTGTGCCCAACAGTGAAACAGGGTGCAACTGATACATTTTCAGGCAGACCAACCTTTGTCCCTTACCCCTCCCTCCTTCTCTGAGTTAGATGCCATGCACGTTTCCTCCCTCACAGTGGGAACAGTATCCAAAGTCTTTGTGGGGCTTGTGTTCCCAGAAAAGAATAAAGGCTGTGTTATTGTGCAGGTTCACCCTAACAATCACCCTGTGAGTCAATCTTTAGCTCCTAAGGTGTTATAGAGCTGCCTGGTGTCTGCTGGGCATTAATCCGTGAGGGTAGGAGACACCTGCTCCTAAATGGGGCTGGGAGGACTGCAGAGCTGCTGGGTCTTCTCCTCCTGCAACTTAGGTGAGGGCCTTATAAGCTGTTATTTGCCACCCTGGTTCCGGCAGAGGGGATGCCGCACTGGTCTTTTGGCCAGATTATCTGGAGGCAAATTCCAACTGGTGCTAAAGGTCAACGTGAGCTTGGACAGTCACGCCTTTGAGCATTGGTTTTTCTATGTTTACAAAGAGGCAGTTGGACCCTTCAGATCCCTATGAATCACTGAAGCTGAGGTCTTTATCACCATGAACTCCATTTCAATTAAGTCTCCTTGAAAGAGAAGACTGACAGAGTGAGGGATCGTCATTCCAGGTGGAGGTCAGGCAGGGGATAACCTCTTTACTGTGCAAGGCTCACTGGGACATCCATCAGATGTCCCTGCCAGTGCAGCTCTGTCTCCTGGGATGAGCTGTCTGATCAGATTTACAGCGTGTGGCCACAGAAGATTTTAAACATTCCCTGGGCCTGACCCTCTAGATGAAGGCAGATTTCTGAAAATTGATGTCTCACATCAGACCTCCCCGGGGACACAGTAAGACGAAATACCTGCCTAAGTTTGTAGGCATTTAGGAGGTTAAATCCCCAATGCTCCCAGAAGTAGATTCCAACATGTGGAGGAAGCAATATTTTAGTCAAAGGAACCGAGTCACTGTGCATACCAACCTCTTCCCCCCAACTGTTGCTGTAAGGAAGGGGTTTCCTCATTAATCAGAGCCTCAAGGGGGACAAGGGTCTGGCTCAGAAGAAAGAACATGGGATTCTCCATGAGTGTCCTGACTGTGTTTCCCTAGGGAAGCACACCTGCCCTGAAATGTCAGGGCTGGTGTAAATTTAGGAAGAGGAAAGCTACAACTTCCCATTCTTTTAATGATAATGCCTCTGATTATTTAGTTTCATTTTAAATTAATTTGAAATATAATCTGAGGTTCTATCAGGAAACATGAGGATCCTGTCAGTAAAATTTGTGAGGAAGTCAACCAAAGTCATTTGTAACCTCCCTAAGCATTAAAGCATGTTTGATTCATCTAGTTCCACCACCAACTAATTACTAATACACATAACAAAAAAAGGTATATTGACTCACATAACTGAAAAAAAAAATCAAAAACAAAAACAAGTTTATTTTTGAAAACACAAGGACTTCCAGACACATATGGTTAGTTAGTGATAAGTACTTGGCTCTTCCCCATCATCATAGAGTATGGAAATTTAAAAAATTTAAAAGTTTATTTCCAAGGACACAGATAAGAGCAGACAGAGTAATTTCTAGTGAAAGAATGGAAGAGAGGTAACTGATCTTGCAGAACATGGGACGTTTTGATCTATCTGCCTGTAGGTGTGCTATTCCTATAAGCCATGAGTGACTCACCCCGAGCCCATCCTGAGGGGCTCAGCACCCAGAGACACCAAGAACCAAGGAGCAGAGATTGGGCTTGAGGCAAAAATATAAAGGGGGTTGTTGAAAATCTGTATATAGAGAAGTTGAACTCTCAGGTTTTTCCCTCACCCTGCACAGTCTAGAAACCCCTGTCCCTCCTCCCCTTCCTGATGGAGACCAGAGGTTTATATCTCAAATGGAGTTCATGGTGATATATCAGGCCTTGGCATCAGGCCTTGGTGACACAGAGGACAGAGATAGGGATTAAAACAAGACTCATGCTGAAAAATAAATATAGTACCAAAAAATATAAAAGTAAACATGAGGAAAATTTTCTAGACTGGTTGGTAATATTTGTCTTTGGGAGAGCTGAGGAAGGAATGAGTGAAATAAGACTGTTTTTTGTTATTGTTGCTTTTGTTTGTCTCTTTAAGACTCCATTTCTTTACTTTTAAAACTCAACGCTGATCCAGGGAGGCTTCTCAGAGGAGGTGTTTCCAGGAAGCACTCCAAGCCACAAATGTGAGGCTTCTGTGATGGAGAGAACAAAGTGACTCAGTACCATGCCAGACCCGTGATATCCACAGTTGTAGAAACAATTGCCTAAGTCTTGCTGGAAGCATGGCATAGTCACATTAGGGATGTTATGCCTCACAATACACTAACATTATTCTTGACAAAAATGAAAATGTATTTTGAAAAACGATACAGGGATAAACATTTTTAAAAATGCTGCTTCTCCACCCATCCAGATCTTAATATATGAGAGCATATCCTTCTAGATATATTTTTATGCATATACAGAAAAAATCATTTTTTGACTATAAAAGGATTATAACATATATGTTGCTAAATACTTGATTGTTTTAACCTAAAAATATACTGGAGTCATCAGCTTGCTAACAAAATTATTCAGAGTACTTATATATTGATGGCTCATTGCTAGTTACTACAAAGATAATAAAGCAGTATACAGGTAACAACAATAAAAGCTGCATGCATTGATTGCCATGGGAGGGAAATAAGAGGGAGAGCTGATCCAGGGAGGCTTCTCAGAAGAGGTGTTTCCAGGAAGTACTCCAAGGCACAAATGTGAGGCTTCAGTGATGAAGAGGACAAAGTAGCCCAGGACCATGCCAGACCTGTGACATCCACAGCTATTGAAGCACTTTCCTGAGTCTTGCTGGAAGCGTGAGCTCACATTAGTGGTGATATGCCTCACAACATTGAACTCAAAGCTTTCTTTCCTTGCTGAGAAGTTTCCGGCAATTCTATAACTGTGAGCTATGTACTGATGAACTGAATTTCCTGGAGCACGGTGAGATCCCCATTGCTGGAGGTTTCTGAAGAGGCTGGAGGCACCTCTCAGAGCTGCTGGTGGAGGATTCTGAGGTGGGTTAGCAGGTATGCCCACATGATATTCCACTTGGGCTGCCGTCCCTTGCTCTGACTCTCCCATGTCTGCTCCCTGCCTGTATGTTCTTGACCTACAGGTTCTCACTTCTCCTCTGCTCTTTTTCATTTCCTATGAAGCTTTCACTCCTTTGCTCCTTCCACACATGGTTTCTGCCTGTAGAAATCATACCTGGTTCAAAAGAATACTCTGAAGTGGGGTCCTGGAAGCCGCAGCACTGAGCACAAGCAAAGGATGGGGGTAAGGGTAGCACATGGTCCTGGGGTCAGCCCTGGAGCCTGAATCCTGTACCCATGTGGAGAATCAGGGTCCCTTACTGAACCCAGAAGAAGCTGCTATGATGACTATCCACACAGCTACTATGACTGTCCCCTTTGTATTAGTTTCCTATTGCTGCTGTAACAGATTCTCATGAATGCAAAGGCTTAAAATGACACATCTGTTAGAGGTAACAGTTATTGAGGTCAGAAGTCTCACACAGGTGTCTCCAGCACTGTGTGCCTTCTGGAGGCTGCCAGGGATTGGGACCTGGACATTTCATTCTGCCCACCATGCTTCTATCCTTCCTCTGTACACTCTGCCTTCCACTGAAGATTGGGCAGGAAACTTAAGCACAAGGAGCCAGTGTGCTTTATTTAGCCTTGTAGAGAATTCTTGTGTCAGAGGAAAAAAGCTATAACTATGGGAAAGTAGACAGTAGCAGTTTTCAGACCAGTGGTTCCCAAAGGATACTCTCAGTACCTACAGTCTCAGCCTCCTGGGAATATTTAGACATAGAAATTGTGGCCCCATTCAGACCTACTGAATCAAACATTTTGGAAGTGGAGCCCAGCCATCTGGGTTTAACAAGCCCCTGCAGGTGACTCTGATAAGACCTCCTGCTCTAAAACAGCTACTCCTGCTTCCCTCTATCTGGTGCTGGTTGGTCCATCAGGAAGCTGCAAGTGGAGCCTCTTCTGCATTTTGCTTGGCTAGTGAATTCTTTTTAGAACTCTGGCCATCCCTGGGGAACTGGGAGCTTAATTTCCACAGTAGACAGGCTGCTAATGCCCTCAAAAGGTAACATGGCCCCAAAATCGACCAGGAGGAGCAGAAAAGCCTTCCGCAGGGTCCCCTGGGAAGTCCTCTGGGCTTCTGGCTTAGACAGGGATGCAATGTGGGAAAGACAAGACTGCAGGAGAAGAGCTTCAAGACAGTTGTAGTGTAGGACACAGGCAGCCTGATCTCTTCAGTGCTGGCTTTGGCTTTGGGGTTTTCTGCATGTAGGACTGTCACTAATGGCCAAAGATCTTGACTCGAGAATGGTGTGGGTGGAAACCTGTGGGGTTAGCAACTAACTGGGTGATGGGATCCTTCAACCTTTCTGAAAAATCGAGGATCACTGTTTTCCTAAGTGTCACCTAAGACACTGGGTCTTCTTGAGTGCCCATAGGAATCACTTGGGAAGCTTTTAAAAATCCTGATGCCCCCTGATGGTGACGTCTTGGTGGTGTGGGGTATTGTCTGGACATAGACTGTTTCCTCCTATACCTGGCTTCTTCCTGCCCCCCTCCCTCAGGGCCAAGGCTGGTCTCTGAAGGGTATGCATGTGAATCATGGGTTGCAGATGATCAAAGTAAAAAACAATGTAGTCGTTATGCTTAATCAATGTAATTGTAAGCACCGTATAGAAATGTGAATGAACAACTTGATTGTTTTTATTATAGAACTGCTTGCTATACTGCCCTGAGGTGTGGATTCTTCACTGGCCTGCCCCATTGGTGCCACTGACCTGCTACCATTGGTGCCACTGTTTTTCCCTGCTGAACCTTTGAGTGACTTCTTTGGAACAGGTAAGCTTTACATGTGAGCCCTGTCAGATTTGAGGTTACTGCATTGCACCAGGTCACACTTCAGACCAATTCAGTCAGAAGGTCTGGGGTGGGACTTAGGTTCAGTATCTGTTTTAAGGCTCCCCAGATAATTTCAGTGTGCACATAATGTGCAGGTGGTCTAGCAGTAGCTCTTAATCCTGACTGCACATTAAGAACCAGAGTCTCTGGCTAGACATGGTGGCTCACACCTATAATCCCAGCACTTTGGGAGGCCAAGGTGAGAAGGATTGCCTGAGCCTGTGGGTTCAAGACCAGCCTGGGCAACTTGGTGAGACCTCATTTCTACAATAAATAAAAAATTAGCCGGGTGTGGTGGTGTGTGCCTGTGGTTCCAGCTACTTAGAAGCTGAGGTGGAAGGATTGCCTGAGCCCAGCAGGTGGAGGTTGCAGTGGCGATAAGCATTCCACTGCACTCCAGCTTGGGTGACAGAGTGAGACTCTGACTCAAATTTAAAAAAAAATTATTTCTAGTCTAATTAAATTAAAAAAACAAACAAACAGAGTCTCTGGGGAGTGTTGCTTGGGCTTATAGTGTTAAAATTCGCCAGGTGGCCAGGCTTACATCTGCAAGGCGGGAGGAGTCTTGAACCCAGGAGTTTGAGACTAGTTTAGGTAATACAGTGAGGCCTTGTCTCTACAAAAATAATTTTAAAAAATTAGCCAGGTGTGGTGTCATGTGCCTTTAGTCCCAGCTGCTTGGCAGGCTGAGGCAGAAGGATTGCCTGAGCCGAAGTTGAAATCTCCTAGCACAAGTGGATGTGGAGCTGTCTCTTGGTGGCTGTGTGCAGTGTGGCCCTGAGGCACAGCTCCACTCTATAGGGTGGTGTTGTCATTTTTAAATTGCAAGGTATGGCAGTGTTCAGTTAATATTTATTTGTTTCTTTTGTTCTCTGTACACTGGCTTTTATTTGTGTGAAGCAAGAAGATCTATAGTAGAAAGAAAGCTCTGGCCTCATATATGAGACTTAGGAGTCATCCCAGAGGTGTCCTGTGTATCTCTGGGCTGGATTTTAGGGAGTTTTAAAAAATGAATAGTATACATATTTTTATAACTTACATAATTATTTTCCTAGTTTTTTTCTTATTTATCTTTTTGCTTTTGCAGTTTTGTATAATTCACAGAGGAAAATCAGGGAAAGGAACAGAAAAGCTGACCACTCCTCAGCACTTGCAGGTGCTAAAAGACAAACTGAGGCACAGCACATTGAAATAGTAGAGGCTTTAAAAAATTTTTATTTTTAGCAAATAGCAATTTATGAATTAAGCAGTGCCATAGAGAAAGCAGTCAGATCCTCCACCACCACACCAAGGGATGGAGAGAAAGGCTTTTATATGTTGAACTGAATGCGGAAGCACAGCAGAGAAAATATTCAGTTGGTTACAGTGAAGCAGTAACTTCATTTGGATGATTTTAATGGAAAGTCCCTAGTTAAGGATTAGTTGATAGTTTCTGATTGGTTAAGCTTTTGTAATAGAAAGTCCTTAGTTGTAAGTTAGTTGGCAGTTTCTGACAGGTCTAGAATATGGATGTTTACACTGAATTGTGTTTCTGATTGCTTATGTAGGTGCCCAGGGTGCTGGAGCCACTTCAGTCTGATGGTCTTGTTAAGGTTTAGTAAATACTCAGTTGCTAGCTCTAGTGCCAATAAATCGATAGGGAGTGAACTGGCAGAAAGAAGTTTATTTCTGAATTCAGAATTCAGGGAGACAGAACCTGGCAGCTGGCATTTCTGTAAACTGTCTGCTTGCTTCTTAGGATTTACAGTTTGTTTTTGTAAGTTTAGGGTTGCTGGTATCTATAGATTGACTACATGACCAACAAAGCATTGCACAAAACTTAAGTTACAGCTGCATTTTGTCAATAGCAACATTTATGGTTCACATTTACTGATACCCCTGAGTAGCCTATAGTTTCTCTTATAACACCAGAGGAGTTGATCAAACCTGCCACAGAACAAGGGAGTCAACAAAGCCCATCACAAAGCAAAATATTATTCACTACAACATATTGTTAATTAGTAGTTACAGCATGCAAAAAGTTATACAGATTACAAGGCTATGGTTACATGGGTATTATATTTTTCAAATCTATGACTACTGATAATAGGAACAAGGATTCATTTATTTGAATAAATGCAGTTTGCAGGGGAGTTAAGGATTTCTTGAAGTGACTTAAGGGGAACAAATAGGATAAGGGAAAACACTTTTGTTTACTAATTCTCAGGAATGCAGATACATGCAGGTCTTCTGGAATGCTCATTATGCGTTTCTTTAAGGGTTGTGGCAATATGGACAGATAAGAGTGGGTTTCCGTATCAGTCTTCCAATTAAATTTTTTTTTCAACACAGGGAAGACAACACAGAAGCCTCATGTGCCTTTCAGGTCACTGGTTGTGAAAGAAGGAGAAGTAGCAATGGAATTCCCCAGGGCAGTGGTTGGAAGCCCAGCTCCCAGGCTCCCCTCTTCCTGACAGGCAGTCTGGACTTTTCTTTTCTTTTTTAAAGTTTTCAAGCAAAGTTTATTTAGAGAGAAAGTAAATTAGAGAGAAAGAGAGAGATTCACCTCCCCAAGGTATGGGAGGGGGCCAAAGCTAAGGAAACATGGTGGCCATAGCTCAAAGAGCCACATGGAGACAGCAGAGTTTAACAAAGCAATGACCAGGATTTTTCATACGCTACCCCTTCTGCAGCTGCCAGCTCCTGAGGTTCATTTTATGACTGCCAAAGTAAGTAGGCCATTCTCCTTCAGCTATGGACACTTATAGTGTCATGTGGTGTGGTCATTAAGAGAGGGGGTAGGCTGTGCAGGTTCAGCTATTTAGCAGCTGTATGACCTTAAACAAGTTACTTAGCCTCTTGGAGCCTAGGTTGCTTCTTCTGTTTTTAATGGGTATGGATTTTAGTCCATAACACTTGAATATAAGAATGATCACATTTCTCTAAACTTGTAGTTGTTTTAGCTTCTAACCACTAAGCAGGTGGAAGAAGATACACTCTGTCCAGTTGATCAAGAGTCTCAGAGATTTTAAATGGTCCAGACATTCAGAAGAGGCTCTCTGGTATTCACTTCACAGTGGTCACCACTGATAATCTCTTTGTTTAAATCTAGAGGTTTCTTGAAAGCAGGTGGCTGTGTATTGCCTGGATCACCTCATGGGAAGTGCACAGTGCAAGAATACCCACAGTTCTTCATGCCTTCCTGTGTCCGTATCCTTCACAATGTGGCTTTGCAGCACCTTCCCTTCCCTCTGGGCGAGCTCATGTCCGGCTCTGGCCAGTAGTGATAATGAGCCATGCAGTGTGAGTGATAATGAGCCAGGACAAGGCCTGGACCCTGCCTGCAGGCCTCCATGTTCTGCATTCTTTCTCTCTTTACCTGAACCCCACCCAGCAGCCATGGGAGTAAGTCCAGGCTAAGCTGCTGGAGGAGGGGAGGCTGCAGGATCTGTCCCAACAGTGAGGCCCTCCTAGACCAGTCAGCTCCCAGCCAACCCAGCAGCAGAGAAACAAGAAAAACTGTGTATCTGGGTCTGGCTCAAATTGCCAACCTGTAGAATTGTGAGAGAGTAAGTAGATGCATTTCAAGTAACTTAGCTTTAGAACTTTTATTACTCTGTCAAAGCTGACACAGGTGCTTTTCTCCTCTCTGCATAGGAGAGAGATAGAGCTGCTGCTAGTTGAAGGAAATGCAACTCATCCCAAACTTGGGATAAATTTTCCCATACTCTCTCCTTCTGAGGTCCCTAATTCCTTCTCCACCCATGCTGCCTTTAGAAAATGAAAGCCTGTGACAATGGAATCTTTCTTCTGGGTAGTGTGTGACTGTAGGTGTCGTCCTTGGAATTTGAACACCAGTCACAGCTCTCTGGGAGGGTGCTGCCAGGTTAGAAGACACACAGTGGCTACCTTCTCAGGATCGGGATGTCATACTCTTGTTCTCTGTAGCCCCTACAGCCAGGAAAACAAAGAATCATCTCCTCAGATAAAATAGGAATAGTACCTGCCAGGTCCTGATAAATGAAGATGGAATGTGAGGGTGCCAGTCACAGTGCTGTACACATGGTCACTGTGAAATGGTGGGGAAAGGGCTGTTACTACCTCACTGCTGCTCTGTCCACACAAAAATTGTTCTGGCCTCCTGCCTGGGGCTTGCCTTCTTTTGCAGCTGCAGAGATGGGGAGGATAATCTCTTCAGTGCAAACAAGGAACTGGGGTCAGGAGAACTGTGCCCAAACCCATTTTCTTTAGTAGGGGGCCACAAATTTTTTAGAGGCAGCCCTTGCCTAAGCAGCTGGCATCTGTGTTATTGCCCCCATGCAAACTACTCTCTCAACTGTTCCATCAAAGGGAGAATTTGGGGCTCAGGTGGGTCTCACTGCTTTCCAGTCCAAGCCCATCAGACATTGTGGGATAATGGTTAACTTTTGCCCCACCAACCTTTCTCCTGAGGAGGCACAGCCTACACTACACTAAGTGACAGCACTGGTGCTACCTGAGCCCACGGTTCTCCATCTCCCAGGGCCTCTTTTGGTCTTGGTGCTCTGGGCATTGGGAGGGACCCGGAGTGACAGAAACATGGTGAACTATGGAGCAGATTTGTAGCTGCCACTCAGGATGGCTGTGGGCCCTCCCTGGGAGATCTTTGACCTAGGGCTTTGGGGTGTGTGTATGCTAACACAAGGGAGGATGGGCGCATGCTCCTGAGAGCGGGCTGTGGTTTCATCTTCCCAGGCTGCTTATGCCTCCCAGGGAGATGTTCAGTTTCCAGTCCTGTCTGACTCTTCACTTTCTGGGACCTCTGTGGCACAATTATACATTCCATATTTGTATCATGTCTGAACCCCACATAGTCACTTTTTTTTGACCAAGAAAATCAGCTGGGACTCAAATGTCAGATTCTTATAACAGACTTGCCAATGAACTCAAACTCACCCATTTGAAGAATGGCAGGTGCTGCTCTTACACACCTTACAGGTCTCAGAGTAACAGGTGTAGGGCCTGCTGATCTCTGAGCAAACTCCTTGGCCTTGGTGATCTAATCTGTACAGTGAGGATCACAAATATCCTTCCAGATCTGAGACCCTGAGACTGTGAAACTAGGTGAAAACTTGCTGAGCAGGGGAAATAATCTGTTAACAAGGACATGGATATCTTCCCCCTAATCTCTTAACCCTTGCTAAAGTCCCTATGAGCTCTCCTCCACAAACTTTCAAGACCCAAAGGCATGCAACTCTTTAGCCAGGAAAAACACCTTCTGGCTCATTCTTTTCAGACTGTAGCATGTCAACGAATGGACAAGTTGGAATTTATATCCACAGTGTTGGCTGTCGTTTGGCTCTTGCTTGGATTTTGATATATAAATTATAGTTGTGAGTGTGTCCTGCTCCAGGGTTTGGATTATTTATTGTTTGAGGTTAAGATTAGATGCCAGAGACTAGGCGAGTCTGGCCATGGACAATTTATAGGGCCCTGTGTTATTTTCCCCCTTTCTTTATCCACTCACATTGATTCTAATTATTTTGAAAATGAACAATGGTCCACAAGTATGAGAGCAAAGTCTGAGTGAGTTGCTGCTGGCCTTGCTGTCCTCCTTAGTACCAGTTTGTGCCTCTTCTGGAGTGCACAGGACTGATAAACTGGGGAAGGAGAGATTGCTGGGATTAATTCTTGGACTCACTAGGTCTTGAGAGTGACATTACCAAGCGGGCTGGCAGCTCTCATCACCTTTATTTCAAAGGAAAGAAAGAGAGACAGTTATAAATTTGTTGAGATTACCTTTGGCAGTGCCTTAAGTTGTCCATAAAGTATAGAATACATAGGCTGGTGTACAATACAGAAGTAGTGCATAGTACAGAAATAGCGCACTACATATATGAACGCTGTATAGAGCAATGCAAGCATGAGATGGACACATATGCAGGTTGCAACCGGAAAATATTTTATTGTAATTGCATAAGAGAGAAAAAGACCACTTTGCACCCATTAGGATGGCCATTACCAGAGAAATGGGAAATAACAAGTGCAGACAAGGATGTAGAGAAATTGGAGCCCTTGTGTTTTGCTGGTGGGAATGGAAACGATACAGTCACTGTGGAAAACAGTGTGGCAGATCTGCAAAAAGCTAAATGTATGAGTGAAATAATCCAGGCACAGAAAGACAAATATTGCATGTTCCCACTCATATGTGAGAGTTAAAAAAATTGATCTCATGGAATGATAGATACCAGAGACTGGGAACAACAGTGGGGAGGGAGAATGAAGAGGGATTGGTTAATGGGTACAAAATACAGAGAGACAGAGGAACATATTTTTATGTTCAATAGCGTTGTATGGAGACTATAGTTAGCACTTTATTGTATATTTCAAAACGGCTGGAATAGAAGATTTGGAATGTTTCCCACACAAAGAAATAATAAATGTTTGAAGTGATAGATATCCTGATTACTTTGATTTGATCATTTCACATTATATGCTTGTATCAAAATATCACATGTAACCCATAAATATATATAACTATTGTAGATCCACAGACATTAAAAATAAAAAATATTTTAAAAAGCTAAGCATTGAATTACCATGTGATCCAGAATTCCACCCTGGGGTTGCCATTGAACTTTGCCTTTCCCCTACCCCCAGCACAAAGTGCCTGCCTCGCCAGTGTGGATCACAAATCAAGTGGCTCCTTGCTGAATGACTGAGTGCTGCTCTAGTAAACCCAGCCCCACTTCTGTTTCCTGAATGTGGTGGTGTTGGCCTAGGAGTGACAGGCTTGTAAAATTGTAAAACTACTGAGCAGGGGGATGATCTGCTAGCCAAGGACTTGGGTATCTGCCCTCTAATCTATCCTTAGCCTGCACCCTGTGCTAGGGGTCATGGGTACCATTAGTTACTTCTGCTCAAAACAGCTCAAAGGGACTCATCTTGTTTCAATTCTGGTCCTCTGTTTAAGCCTCCTTCTAAGGTTTCTAACTTGGCTGATGATCTCAGCATCTACCAGTTACCTCAGAGCCAGACTTTGCTTCTAGTTTTCCTTCACTGTCTCCCACTTTAGCATAAGCCCTGCCCTTCCACCTCCCCAGCATCATTTTTATTACCCTTCATGGCTGGACCTGCCTGTTTATCCTCTGATGTGGCACCATCAATTGCTGGCTGACTCCCAGACTCCTGTACCTCCTCTTGCTATCCCAAATACCACATAACAGCTAGGGGTGGTTTAAAAACACAGAATTAATCATGTCACACTTCAATGAAGATTTCAATAACTTTCTGGTTACTGCAGGGTACATAGTCAGCCGTCAGCAGGCTCTGGGACAATAGTGTGCTGACTGGCAAATGTTTAACAAAAATTGTCCAGGAAAAAAGCCCTTATGGTAGCATTTTCCAATTTCTGTGGTATGAATGCTCTCACCATGGCTGATTTCAAGCTACCAACATGGTGTCACTGAATGTGGGGTTGGGAAGAGATGCATAGAAGCATAATGGTATATAGTATTTCCCCTGTGCAGGTACAATGCTGCTAAATGACTCCAAAACGCTAAAGGCGTACTATTTCAGAGTCTGAGAACCTGAAGAAAGGACCATCCTGAGACATCAGAATAGAGACAGTTATCTGTGGAATTGAAATACAAAGCATCACACATTCAACACTTAATCTTTAATTCATGCATCCTTTTCACTTATGGAAACCATAGTACAGATGGCTTTGGAAAGCCCCTGGAATCTGATAAAATGATAATTTAAAATTATCCTGTAGTTTTCCATTATGAGAAGTCTAAGGAATTGATAAAATTTATGGTGACTATTGTGCAGATCCCTTTGTGCAGAAGATTTTTCTTTGCAATTATTGAATTTTATCTCTGATATCCATTTCAAATACATGGGATTGAAATAAGAAGATTACCCTTGCTGGGAGAAAAATAACAACAATACAACCTCTGAAGATTGCTTACAGCAATGGTATCAGCACAAGCTTTAATGTTACTATGGCTGATCCAAGATTCTAGGTCCTTGGCTCATCTTCTTAGTCCCCCAGAAAGGCCTCTGAACACCCAAAATAATTCGTAGGCTCTTTGAAGTTGGTCCAGATATTCTCCTGGCCCTGTGCATCTTGTCTCTTTGTCTGCCCACCAACATGAACACCCTGGCATCCATGAGCACTTCTATGACCACCCCAACAGATGTGGTCATTCATCTTTTATATTGCCAGAAAATCTCGTCCATCTTCCTGTGGTTGCCTTTGTCTCACTGTAATCATTACCATCATCATCATAGCCACTAATATTTCTGAATACTTACAAGGTGCTAAGCACAAGGCTGAGCAATTTGAACTGTTTGTGTGTCTAAGTCCCCATCCTTTGTTCTATGAGATCCTGGGAGGCAAGGATACATGTTTAATACAACTTAGTCTCTTCTATCCAGTGGCTATAACAATGCTTGCTTTATAGTAGGTATCCTATAAATATTTGTCAGAGGAATTGGCATGAATTGATTGGAAGCCATGCATTTTACAAAATCAATCTAATTTCTATTTAATATTTTAGTAATGGTTTTAGTCATTTATGCAATAAGGTCCTTCTCTCAAGGGCTATGCTCCTATAATAAATATAACACATCCACAGGGCACTTACTCAGGTTACTTCCTGCTGGGCTGAGATTAGAGGACTCCAAGGCTGGGATCAGAAGCTGTTTCTTGTGAAGTGGCTCCAGCAGGTCATGCTGATCTTGCTCCTCCTGCCATGGGATGTGCCATGGGGTGGTGGATGTTTCTGCTGCCCCCTTGGGGTCTCCTTCAAGTGGTTAGGAGGTTAAACTTGGATAATCAAAATTCACTGTACATATACCATAATAGGTAGATGTTTTAGTCCATTTCTACCACTATAACAAAATACCTTGGAGTGGGTAATTTACAAAGATCAGAAACTAGGTGGGTGCAGTGAATCATGCCTGTAATCCCAGCACATTGAAAGGCCAAGGTAGGACAATTGCTTGAGGTGAGGTGTTTGAGACCAGTTTGGGCAACATAGCAAGAATCCATCTCCATAAAAAAACCAAAACAAAAAACCAAAACAAACGCCTTATCTGAGTGTGGCAGCATGTGCTGATAGTCCCAGATATTCAGGGGCAGGAGAATTGCTTGAGCCTAGGAGGTGGTGGCTGCAGTGAGCCGAGAACATGTCACTGCTCTATAGCTTGGGTGACAGAATGAAACCTTGTCTCACACACACACACACACACACACACACACACACACACACACACATGCATGCACACATGCGAATAGAAACTTATTTCATGTAGTTCTGGAGGCTAGGAATTCAAAATCAAGGTTCTGGGCACTGAAAAGTTAGGGCCATGTTTTTCTGCTTCCAAGATGGTGCCTTGAATGTTGCATCCTCAGGTGGCAGAAGAACAACAGAGAGAGTACCCACTCCCACTAGCCTTTTTATAATGTTGGAGCCCTCATGGCCTAAACACCTCCCCAAAGGCCCCACCTCCTTAACTGTATTGGAGATTAAATTTTCAACATGTGAACTTTTGAGGGGGCACATTCAAATCATAGCAAGATCTTTCCACGACGATGTTGGGAATCATGCAGATACCTTCAGTTCTGACCTACATAAAGGTCTTACCAAGGCCAGCTGAATGGGGATCTATCTTGAAGCCAGTAGGCCTGAAGCAAGAGTTATAAACCTCCATCTATCTACCCCCTGTGCTTAATTGCAAAAGAAAGCTTGAGAAAGCAGAAGTTAGATTGATGAAAGGAAAGAACTTCATGTGTCTTTCCCCCAAAAAACTCATTTCACAAGATGTATACATAGTTGTAATTTCTTGCAGGAAAGAAAGGGTTGGGGAAGAGAAAGAAAGAGAGAGAGAGAGAGAGAGAGAGAGAGAGAGAGAGAGGTGGAGAGAAAGAGGGGAGGGAGGCAGAGTAGAAGGAAGAGGAGGAAAAGGAAGAAGAAGAGAAAGAGAAGGAGGAGGAAGAGGAGGAGAAGGAGGAGGAGGAGGTGGAGGAGGAGAAGGAGGAGAACATCCTGTAGTTATTGCTCCATTTCTCTGTTCCTCTAGTAACACAACTCCTGAGTTGAGTGGTCTGCCCTTGCTGTTTCTTGGCATGTGGCACGAGGAGAAATCTCTTTTCCCCACCACTTTTGGAGTGTAGAAACTGTATAATTACATGATTAATATAGTCAATGTGTGTGTTGACTTCTTGGATATTTTGGCACATAAGATTGGGTTTTCTGAGTCATCCGTAGCTGATCTTGGTATTTAGAAATTTAGAACAATTCTGTATTTATACAGAGCACATATGGTCTTCCTGCCCCTGGAGATACAGAGATGAGATGAATGATTCACTGTGTCCCAGAAATTTCTGATTTAGGAGCTCAGGACTCGGGGGGAGTCCTGAGAATGTACTGAGTGATCCAGAGAATGTATTGAATAGACACTACTTTTGTAGGATTGAGGGAGCGTCAAGGCTAGACCAGTGTCCACATAGGCATCAAAACCCTTACTCAGCAAGTCATTGGCAACTGACTAAACTCTGGATTTCAGAATTGGGCCTGTAGGATTAGAATATGAACCTCACTTTGTCCTGCATAGCCAAGGCCAACACCGTCCCACCCAGAGATAGACCTCCACAGTTTCTAGACTCATAGTCCTCATGGGAAGTGCTTTTCTTTCTTTCAGACTTGAGGTACATCCAACACACAATTGTTAAACAGAAATTATGGGAAGCTATTGTTTTTGGCTAAATGCTTGTTCTAGACCCCAACAGACCAGACTTGAAATAAAATGGACTCACCTATGCTTGTCAACCCAATACTCAGTAGTTTTCTGGCTTTCTGAGAAATCAGAAGACAGAGAGAGGGAGATAGAGGGAGAGAGAGAGAGAGAGAGAGAGAGGGAGGGAGAGAGAGAGAGAGAGAGAGAGAGAGGGAGAGAGAGAGAGAGAGAGAGAGAGAGAGAGATAACAGCCAAGTTTCACAAACAGACCATTTTCAATCTTCAAAGGGCATAATAACAACGTTCCCTTAGCCTTCAATCCTTATGACAAAGAGCAACCTGAAGCAACCTAGTGTTAATCAGTCAGTTATTTTTCTGTTGTTCTGTCTCTTGGTCCCAGCTTACAAGGAAAGTAACTTTGAAATGACCAGTCTACTTTCTGTTTCTGCTTTCTTCTGCCCGTTTTCTGTTTATAAAGCCAAACTCCTTGTATATTTGGAACACTTATCCTATTTTATGAGTTTAAGTGTTTCCTGATTCTAGAATTGCTAATAAGGCCAATTGAGACCTTTAAACTAAATTTGTTGTATTTTGTCTTTTGGCACAGTAAAATGCAAAATTTAAGCCTTTAGTTTGTGGGACTTTGATAATCTTTTATACCTGTGTAACAACAGCTCAAATCAAAGTATAGATAGAACAATTTTCTCCCCTAAGAGAGCTCCCTCCTACCGCTTTTTAAATACCTACCAACAACCTTGTTCTTATTTCTGTCTCCATATATTAGTCTTGACTATTCTAGAAAATGGAACCATAAAATATGTATTCTTTTGTGTCTGACTTAATATTTTAAGATTTGGGTTTTTATTATTATCAAAAAGCCAAACTCTGTAAAATACTCAAAGTGGTTTCTAAGCCAAATATGAATGACCATGGCCTGGAGTATGATCTAATGAGGTCCTGAGAACATGTGCCCAAAGTGGTTGGTTACAGCTTAGTTTTATACATTTTATGGGTAGTTTATAGGCAAGGACATAAATCAGTACATGTAAGATATACATTGGTTCAGCCTGAAAAGGGGGGACATCACTAAAGGGGAAGAGTTTCAGGTCATAGATGGATTCAAAGATTTTCTGATTAGCAATTGGTTGAATGATTTAAACTTTGTCTAAAGAATTTGAAGTCAGTAGAAATGCTTAAATTAAGATAAGGGAGATTTTGGAAATTAAGGTTCTTGTTATGTAGGTGAAGCCTCTAAGTAGCAAGTTTCAGAGAAAATAGGTGGTACATGTCTTTCTTCCTAGGAAAGGAGACACTCTACAGATACGAATTTCTCCAAGAGACAACTTTGCAGGGCCATTCCAAACTATGTCAAGGAAATATATTTTGGGGTAAAATATTTGTATTTCCTTTAGGGCCTGCTGTCTGTCATGTGATACTATACCAGATTCAGGTTGGAATTTGATATCTTATTTCCCCAGAATCCATTTTGTCAGTCTTATGAATTTTAATGTTAATGCTGGTCATTAGTTCCTAAATGCCAACACAGAGGGGATATAATGAGGTGTGTCTGACCTCCTTTCCCATCATAGCCTGGAATTTAGTTTTTCAGGTTTTCCTGGGCCCAAAGAGGAACCATTCAGTCAGTTGGGGGTACTTAGACTTTTATCTATGGTTTACATTATATCAGTCGTTCATTCCTTTTATTATACCACAATTTGTTTATTTATTCACTCATTGTTTCCAAGTTTTTTTTTAATTTTTCTTTTTTGGAGTCATAGTTTTTTGTTTTTGCTCAGGCTGGAGTACAGTGGCATGATCATAGCTCACTGCAGTCTCCAAATCCTGGGCTCAAGCGATCCTCCTGCATCAGCTTCCCAAGTAACTGGGACTAGAGATGCACACTACTAGCCTGGCTTATTGTTTAACTTTTTGTAGAGAAGAGGTCTTGTTATGTTGCCTAGGCTGGTCTCAAACTCCTGGGCTCAAGCAATCCTCCTGCCTCAGCTTCCCCAAATGCTAGGATTATAGGCATGAGTCACCAGGCCTGACCTTTTATTTTATTTTTTTTCTACTTACTATTATGATGAAAATTGCTGTGAACATTCAAGTACAATTTTGTTTTGTAAACACAGGTTTGTATTTCTGTATGGGTAAATATGTACAAGTGAAATTGCTCTGACACAGGGTAGATGTTTGTTTAACTTGGTAGAAACTAACAAGTCATGTTCTGATGTGGGTGTGCCATTTTACACCCCCACCAGTTGGGAAGGGGAGCTCCAGCTGGTTTTGATTTGGTTGCTATAAGTGGGTATTTCACCCTGGAGAACAGTCGGTCTGACCACCCATTTTGACTCACTCTTATTTGGCACCCCACAGTGTACATGTGCCTTCCTTTCACACTATCCTCTTGAGTGTGTACGGCCTTCCTGTAGGTTTGAGATGTCTTGACATGTTTATTTTACAGATCAGGACCCTGATGGTTACTGAGAGTGAATGCCTTGAACGTCAGCCAGGAGAACTCAACTGTGTGGTGTAATAAAAAATATGCACTTACTAATAGTCTTTGTTCCTAGTTCTTAGCATAAGCTCCTAAAAACCCTGGAAATCTTGAGTAATACACATGTCTTCTGTTATTCACAACGAGTCTCTTTGACTATACCTGAGTTTACACCAATGTGGTGACTTTTGAGCAGGCCCTAGATGACCCCAGGATGGGAGCTGACCCCCAGAGGGACCAACCATAGGATAAGAGGGTTGGAACTTTCAGCTTTATCTTCTGATCTTCAGGGAAGGGAAAAGCACTAGAGATTGAGTTCAACCACCAGTGGGTGACGATTTAATCAATTGTGTCTACATAATAAAACTTTGATAGAGACTCTGAGACCATGAGGCTAACAGAGCGCTAGGTTGGTGAAGACGTGAATGTGCTGGGAGAGTGGTGTGCCCAGAGAGGGCACGGAAATTCCCTCTTTCACCTTGCTCTACACATCTCTTCCAATTGGGTATTCATTCATATTCTTTATGGGAAAACTGAAATTGTAAGTAGAGTGCTCACCTAAGTTTTGTGAGTCATACTAGTGCATTACCAATCCTAAGGGCAGGATAACCAATTTGGGTTATCCCAAATTTCAGTCATGGGAACCCCCAACTTTGTAGTCTGTAGGGCAGAAATGTGAGTAGCCTGGTACTCCATTTGTACTGGATCTGATGTGGGCAGTCTTGTGGGACTGATCCCTTAACTTATGGGTCTGTGCTAACTTTGGGTAGTTAGTGTCAGAATGGAATGTAATTACTGGGCACCAAGCTGGTGTCAGAAAATAAGAGACTTAATATTGGAATGATGCATTTGTGTCAGGAAAAATCACAAAGGCTGATTCTTAGCAACACTGTCCCGCTGCCCCTTTGTTTTTGGTGGGTACACAATACTGAGTTTCCCTTTTAACAATGGGACAGAGAGATGCCTCTTCTGAGGCTATGTGAAATGTGCTGATACTACTGTTAAAATAGCAATCTCAGGATGTGAGTGGGGTGTCTCCATGGACTTGCCAGACACTATTTGTTAATCTTCTCATGGCAGACTCTTACAAAGACTGTATTTCAGAATATGTCACTGAGCAAAGGAAGAGAAGGCAGAAACTGTCAACTGTGAGCAGAGGAGGTGGCATGGAGAAGTCTTGTAAGAGTTATTTAATGGACATGTGCATATCATCAGTGAGCAAGACAAAATGACAATAGATTGATACTTAGAGATATTTTATGAGTTTTATTATGTTTTGTGCATTTTAAAATACTAACAACAGGAAAAGGGCATTATCACAATTTTAGACTCTATTGTTATTTGTATATAATAAACATACCCATTATTGTTATTTGGACTATTTGCTTGCTATTCTGGATTTTTCCAGAAATGATGTTTTTACAGAATATCTGGAACTTCCTCTCTCATTCTGAGTTGTTGAGCCTGGGATCTATTGCAGTTTAGAGTCAATAACCAACTTTATCACAAGAATATCTTGGCCAGAACACTAAGTGGCTAAGGCAACTCTTTCTGTTACCTGCCCATGAAAGCAACTGGGGAATTCCTGGAGCATTGAGACTACATAGGAACAGGGACAACTATTGCAGAGAAATGCACAATGTGAGGCATTCAGTTCCATAGATTTTTTCAAGAAGTGACTCCCATATCATCTGTTTCACCACTCACTGTCAGATGAGAAGCTGAGCCCTGGAGAGTCTTTGCCTAAGTCAAGCTAGTCATCATCAGAGGTGGTGATGGGAGGAGCTTTTGCTATTATACCTGATGAGGGTTGTGAAGAGGTCTAGCCTCTAGAAAGAAATAAAAGGAAGAGAGTGGTAATGTCTTAGGAAAATAAAAGCTATGATTTACTGAGCACTGACCATGTGCTAGCATTCTTTCAATGCTTGACTGCATCCACAGTCCTGAGGGAGAAGGACACTGAGCCAGAGTGTGATGAAGTAAGTGCTCCAAGGTCAAAGATGAGGGAAATGGGATCTGCTGTGAGCACTGGGGGTTCTGACTGTGGAGCAGTCCCAGGTAGTAAGTGCTGCTCTTCTTCTGGTTCAAATGCTCTGACTTATCCTGATTTTCCAGATGATGTCCTATTTGGGGTATTTTCAGCCTCAATATTCCACAATTTGTTTGCAGCTCTATTTTAGTTTAGTTTCCGATCACCAAAGGACCACTTCCCCTTTGTTCTTGTGGGGGATGCAAAAGCTGGCCCTGAATTTTCTCTGGCCTTTGCTGGAGCTCCAAAAAGGGGATGCCACACACCAAACACTACTGTTTTGGGATTATGACATTCAGCCTGGCCTTCTGTGCATCTTGACCACTGGCAGCTCATCTAGTCATCTTGGTCTGCCCAATGGCACTGTTTTCCAATGGCTGAAGTAATAAATGACTCTGTTTTATTGCATGTTCTGTTTCCTCTGCAGACTTCTCTGCTCACATTTGAATCTGGGGACTGCATAGTTACCCAGACACAGAGAGTCTCTCAGTCTTAAACTGCCAGCCTCAGAAGGCAATCCCTGGCCCTTTGATGAGTCCTTGAAGTGTCTTGTGCCCTTCCAGTTCCCCATTCCAGGGCCCAAAGCACACCTGCCTCTAACAAGACTTTTCTCAGCTTGAATTTCAATCTGACTTTCTGGAGAGGAAGATAGTGTGTCTGCAAGGACTTGGTGAAGGTTTCACATGTGATTGAGAAGAGAAAGAAGATTGTTTCAAGTTTTGGGATGTAGGTTGCTCAAGGTAGGCTCCTGAATAAAATGATATGGCAATGCCCTATGCCAGGGACTCTTAGCTTCCTCCTCTTCATTTCTAGAACCCTGAGTCTGACCTGAAGTTGTCCCTTCTGCACCATGACCAGACTTGCCTAAAGAACCCATGGTCAGTTAGCCCTCTCCTATTCCTCATTCCCCCAAATGGAGGTGTGAGGAACTTTTCTCTCCCCACTCTACAGATGGGCAGACTCAGTAAATTACTTTCCTTTGAGGACACTTAGAAGACACTTAGGGTTGGAGGGCCATACTGGAGGTCAGTTTTTAGACTGCTGCTCCAGGACTTCTGCCAATCTCATTTTGACTCCTTGTCCGACCTCATTCCTGAAGTTTTTCCTTAGACACCTGCTCTCCACTAGGAGACCAGGTAGAAAGTTTTCCTTAACATCCTTGGGAAATCATCTGTTCTTGGGAAATCATACAGTTGGGGAGATTTCCAGAGGTACACACAGTCCCCTGCCTCAGAATGTCCTCACTTGGGTGTTCCACAGAACTGCCAGTCCTTCTGTGTCTGAAATGAATCATCGTCTCTCCCCATTAACACCTGTTCCCTATGCTAGACCCTTGCCTTGAATCCAGCACCTTGATTAAGAGCCTAGTGGTGTGTGTATCCCTGTATCTGATTTCTGACATCCTCACCTTCTTAATAGCTCTCTAATCCCCCCTTTTCTTTATGCTTGCCATTCCTCACAATGACCACTGAAACCATCTTGAACAGGGTTCCTCTGGTATGAATGTACTTATGAGCCATGAGTCATCAACTTCAAGAGACAAGGCAGGAAGAGAGAGTGAAGGAGGAAGAAAGAGAGAGGGAGGGAGGGAAGGAGGGAAAGCAAGAGGAAGGAGAAAATAAGGAAGACAAATGAAAAGGAAGGAAAAAAAGAGAGAGGGAGGGGAGGAAAAGAGAGAAGGAAGTGAAGAGGGCAAAAGGGAAAGCAGTAAGGAGGGTGGAAGGAAAAAAGAAGGAAGATAACATTTAAACGTAAATAAGGAAAAGAAATAGGGAGGGAGGAAAGATGAGAGAAGTGTAGAGAAAAGAAGATATTTATATTTGTGATTGTGGTTAGAACCCAGGAAACACAGGCAGGCATCAGAAGGTTTGAAGCAGAAGGTGGGACATGGTCCTAGGGAAGTTCCTTGAGCAGGGCAGAGTCCTGGAGAGCTTTGCATGGGTATTTGAGGGCTCAGGTGTGGACAAAGGGAGATTCTCTAAGGACACCCACCCAGAGCTACTAGCCATGAGGAGCAGGAGAAATGAGACACAGAACACAGGGTAGCAGGGGTCCAGTGACAGGCTCAGAGATGAGGGAGGACAGGGACAAGAGAGGATGTAAACAGCCAAACCTATTGAGAATCATCTTGTTCCAGGAGGATGTCACTTTCTTTGCCTCACAGATGAGGATGGTCAGACTCAGAGAGACAGAGGATTCACCGATGCCACCCAGCTAGCAAGTGGCATACTTGGAACTTGAACATAGGCCTGTCTACTTCTAAAGGGCAGGCAAAAAAAAATTTTCCCTCTATCTCTCTAGGTTCTCTGGCTGGGGCCCTGTAAGAGACTGACAAAAGGCAGATTAGAAAAGAAAAGTGAACAGAAAGGTAATATTAATAACATGACTAGTACTCATGGGAGCAACAAGAGGTGAGTAACTCAAAGGGGTCTTTGAGAACTTGGGATTGTAAAGCATCTTAGCAAAAGAATGAACTTTTAGTGACAAGGCAAAGGAAAAGGGCTTTGAGTCTCTAGGGAGACAAGTGGTGGTGATGGAAGACAAAGCTTTAGCAAGATTTGTTATGTAGATTCCTTTGGTGCTTTCTAGGGGCTGATAAAGGTCTTGGGTTGTCTCTGGTGATTAACTCTGTCCTTCCTGGTGGAGAGGGGAGGGGGCATATCTTAACAAATTTAAGTCTTGCTTTTTAGGTAAATAGAGGAGGGCAGAGATTTTAAAAAAATATCTGCTTCTTCTCATTGCCTTCATCTCAACATTATCCTTATGCCAAAGTGGCAGATGTTAGGGTGGCATGTTCTGTTACTCTTCACTTCCAAAGCACTTTGCTTTCTTCCAAACTATGTAGGCTGCCTTTCTGAATAGAGATAGATATGCCTGTAGCTCATTGAGGCTGAGGGAGGCAAATTTAACTCAGCCTTGGGGCTTCATGTATACTGGACAGAGGGGCTGTTGTATCAAGGTGACTTTTCCCTCTTGGGTTCCTTGGACACCTCTTGTCTGCCACTGGGTAAGCAGCATGAGGCTACCCGTACAGCTCCCCTTCACCCCTGCCCCAGGCTGGCCTTTCCATGTTCCCAGACTGCCCCTCCCAGGCTCCCACACCTTCCCAACTGCTGATTGCCTGCAGGAATGGGTCCTGTGACCTGGCTGAGAAGCATGGTCACAAGGGGTTGTTTTGTTTTTCACAACTCTGTTAACTCAAACCTTGCCATGTGGCATCTGATTTTGTTTTTCTAGCACCCTTCTTTTTTAAATTTAATTTTTTATTGATATATAATATTAGTACATATTTATGGGGTACATGTGATTATTTTTTTACATGCATGAAATGTGTAATGGTCAAGTCAGAGTATTTATGATATTTGTCATCCTAAGAATTTGTCATTTCTACGTGTTAAGAACATTTCAAGCTGGGCTCAGTGGCTCAGCTTGTAATCTCACGCCTTGGGAAGTTGAGGTGAGTGGATTGCCTGAGCCCATGGGTTCGAGACCCACCTGGGCAAATTGGTGAGACCTCATCTCTACAATAAATCAAAAAATTAGCCAGGTAGTGCGCCCCTGTAGTTCCAGCTACTTGGAAGGCTGAGGCGGAAGAATCGCCGGAGCCCAGTGGCTCGAGGCTGTGGTGGCCGGGAGCAGCCACAGCACTCCAGTCTGGGTGACAGAGTGAGACTCCAACTCAAAAAAAAAAAAAAAAAGAACATTTCAAGACCTCTCTTCTAGCTATTTTGAAGTATATAATATATTGTTAATTATAGTCAACCTATTCTATTTTTTATCTCCTTTCCAGGCCTGCTTCCATTTGCCATACCTTCCAACATGCCACCTGGATATCCTATAACCATTCTGAAAGATAAGACATCTGGATCAGGAACCACATGACTGGGAATTATCTGCTCATTTACTAATCAGAAGTGATGGAACAAGTGGATGGACTACAAATGAGTCATTAGTTCAACTACAAATGCCAAGTTCAGTTGAATTTGAATTTTTATTTAGATATTTTCTGGATCTCAGCCCAGCTTCACAAATAAATAAACATTTGAAAGTTATCCAGTTACTTTGATGTGGTCAGATAAAATAATATGGCTGCTCACAAATGATAATTTAGCTCTCAGTGTGGTTTAGGTGAATTCTCTGATTTGACTATTGCTTAGATGAATAAGAGAAGTGCTAGCTTTTTCTTCCTTTTGGAAGGAACCTGGGAAATGTGAACCTTTCACCTGTCCTTGAAAAAAGAAAGGAAACTAGACTTGGTGATGTAGTGGTGCTGGTGAGGGGCATTTCTCTCGTAGTCTATGTTCCATGTCGTGCAGAAATGCTATAGCTCTGGGGACTAGAGCCAGAACTCTGACGGTCATACCCACTAGCTGGGGTGATTAGACCAGAAGTCTTTCCACTGGGAAGGGAACTGTGAGCAACTGTGGGCAGAAATGACAGCTTTTGAGCTTTTGGACACTGACACTAAGTTGGGGTGGTGACTGTAGAGGGAAACTGAAAGAATCATCTGCCTCATAGGGCTGGAGGAGCCAAGGGTTTCCCTGACCAGGTAGGTTGTTTGTTCCACCCATGCTGTAGTAGCAGCTTATAGAACCAGGAGGCCGTTGTTTGTGTTTTTATACTCATCACATGTCGTACATGGTCATGCCAAGTGTGTGAGATTAGTTCTGCCTCATTGATTCTCTTACTCTTGTTTCACAATGCCCTTACTTTAAAAGAAGTGTCCAGAACTGGCTACACAGTGGGCATCTTACAGGTACTATCTTGGCCAGGAGGATAGGCCACCTTTCACACTGGTGGGATTTTAGTTTCCACTGCCAGGCTGGTCCTTGTCCCACCACCCACTGCTTCCATCATCTCCTTCCTGGCCCCAAGTGCCACCTCCTCTTGTTGTAATTGTGTTACCTTCAAAGCCACTGGCCCCTGCTTTGATGTTCTGCAAGGCACAATGAGAAACAGAAGGTCAACTCTAGATAAACTGGGCTGATATGAAAGGAGAAAGCCCCAGAGCTGATGTGTAGACACATCAGAAGTACTATGTGTGCATGGGAAGGGGGGAGTAGCACTTTTAGGAAATGAGAGGGACTAATTATACACTAGGGAGTGGAAAGAGAGGAGCTGGCAAGAGCCCATTAGAGAGCATAGGTGAGGGGCAGACCAGGCCTTGTCTTCAAAGCTGTGATGAAAGCTCTCGTTGTCTACAAAGTCATCCTCCACCCAAACTAATTTACCCAATCATGAATATGTGGCTCATCTGATGATGATTTTGTTTTCATCTCACAGTTCAGGAACATAGATGGGGCCCCCATTCTCCTTAGTGCCATTCTCTTTATCACCAACACTTTCTGGTCACCCCTGGCCATTGGAAGAACTGAACTCATAGGACAAGAACAATATCTGCTGACAAGGTGGGACTGTATATAGTTAAGTAAAATATTTATTTGTCTATATGGGACCGTCACTACATAAACACAGAGATTGTGCAGCCTTTAAGGTCAGAGTTCATCCTTGTCTTACATACACAGGAGGATCAAGTATTTTCCAATTAATAAAATGCCTTACAGCTTTCCTTATTCTGCCCTAATTGGACATAAAATTATTATTCTTACTCTATTTAGGAAAAATGACTTCAAATTTTAGGATCCAGCTCTGAGGGGCAATAGTCTTCAATGTTTAACATAGAATGAAATTGTATTGAATACAAGAAAACATTTTGTAAATAATAGAGTATATAGAAATGTTAGAAAATGTTTGTATTATGTTTTATTATTATTGTGCATATATGTGTGTATATACATCTATCTATCTATCTATCTATCTATCTATCTATCTATATTCTAACCTTCATCCTAAAAAGCACCAATTCCTAATTTAAGTAAATGCAACCAAAAATTATCTAGGCATGCCTGCCTCAGCCTTAGCATCAAGAGAAATAGAATTTCAACTCTAAAAATGTCTCAAGAAAACATGAGAATTTAATTAATTCTTTTGGAGGGAGGACTAGAATATGGGTAACACAACACATGAGATCTAAAAAAATCCTTGTGAATGTTCATTGCAGTCTTTTTCCAACATGGCCTCCTCCCTTACTACTTTCATTGGCCAGGCCACAGCCTCTCTTCTGGTGTCCCCTAAAAGCTTTGGCAGTCCCGCTTTCATGACCATTTCCTACCTCTTCACCCTTACAATTCTCCTACCTTATAGTGCCTTAGCCCAGTGTGAAACTCCTTGGCTTCCTTACACATCACAAACAATGCAGGATCATGCTTCCACTGAAGGTAAGAGAGGGGACAGGGCATAAATACTTTATGCCATATTTTTGTCTTTGTGACATAAACTATAAAACCCATTCAAGTTTGGTCTACAGTTTTCCTTGGACTATAGGTTCTGTGGGTATGAACAGCGGGAGAAGTTGCAGCTTAATAACCACTGGCAAGGGATCCCTGTGGGGTACACAGGGACAAGAATTTTAACCTCATTTTCCAATGAAGAAACAAAAAATCAGAGAGGACAATTTGACTTGCCCAAATCACAGAGCCCTCAAATAAACTCAGTTATTCTGGCTCCAAATTTAAGATTATGTCCGTTAACTTTTAGAGCAAGGACTGAGTCTCAGTACTGATCCTTGGGTCATGTATGGGATACCAGAAGTTACAGCTTCATGGGAAATAAGTGTAAATCTGTTTTGCTGCACAAACAGGTGGCATTTCTAGTGGTCACAGTGACTGAGGAATGGGTGGGGCCTTTGGGACTCAGACCCAGTGACCCTCATGTCACTTGTGATACCTGAGCTCATGCAGGGGAACGCTCCCATCTAGCTAGGCTGATTGAGGCTACACTGAGACCACTGGTTCCTCCAGTATCCAAAGCTGCTTTTCTTGATGGAATGCAAACCATTCCTGCCTGGGGCCCTGCCAAGCCTTGGCAGGATTCAATGTGACATTCAGTTCCAGATTAATCCAAGTTGTAACAGTTTTGCTGAAGGTGGAAAGACCCTTGATTTATTTATTTTCTGAAATGCCGAAACAGCTTTAACAACCTGGTTTTGGATTTCTGCAAAGTAGATGTATGAGCACAATGAGTATTATTCTTAAAACAGACATTCATAATAATTAACAACAGTGCCTTCCTATATTTCTTTAAGGTTTATTTCTTCCTTTTAAGCTTCATTTCAGGAAATTGGGCTGTAATTCAGGGTCTTGTAGAACTTCACAGTGTGAGAGGAGTGTAAGTATCCTATCTGCTCTCTGAATCCTCTCCATGCAATTTCCACCAAGCATCTTCCAGCTTGGACTTCTCCATTCACATTTCCTACCTTACAGAGCATACCATTTCCTCTCTGCAGCACTAAATGCCTGCATGTTCTGCATCGAACTGAATCAAGATATATAAAACCTGAGTAGAAGAGTTACTAGGTTTGGAAAAACCCCAAGTCAAGGCTCCCATTGTGTGAGTATGAAAACTGAACATGGAGGCAGGGAAGCACTAGGAATCAGGAGATCTGGCTATGTTCGGTTGTACATACTGTGAGAATTGCAACTTCACCCAACCGAGGTGGCCCAACTTCTAGTGCCTTTCATTACACTTCAGCCATGTTCCGGCAGACCAGAGTAACATGTTTCTGTTACTTTGGAATGTGAATTAAAGGTATGTGATTACAACTTTTTAACATAACCTTATGAGGGGCTTAGGGCTGGGTGGCCATTTTTCTGGGTTAAAAAGAAGGTCTTTCTTGTTAAAAACTTAAGTTGGAAAAATTTTCAAGTTTTTTTATTATATAGAGAATATAAGTTAGAAACATATATTTCTGTGATGATTGCTTCAGGGTCATCACTTAGAGAGAAGCAGTGATGACACTACGCACTTGGTGTTGTCAAAGTGTGGCTCCAGTCCAGCACCATCAACATTGTGGAAAACTTGCTACAAAGACAGTCCCATCTACCGAATCAGAAGCTCTGGGGCTAGGGCCCAGCAATCTGTGTTTTAACAAGCCCTCTGGGGGTTCCTGTACATACTAAAGTTTGAGAACCACTGTTACAGAATATTGTCTTCCTAGTTTTGATAGTGGGATGGTATATTTTATATGTCAACATGGCTAGGCTATGGTATCCAGATTGATTGGTCTAACATCGGTCTAGAGGTTATTTTGATTTTTTTTTTAAATGTTTAAATTAGTAGACTTTGAGTGAAGCAGATTACTCTTCATAATGTGGATAAGCTTTATTCAATAAGTTGAAAGTCTTAAGAGAAGTCATTGAGGACCCCTAAGAGAAAGAAATTCTGCCTCCAGACTGTTCTGGAACTCAATACTGCAAAAATAACTCCTGCTATAATTTCTAGCCTGCTGGTTGCCCTGAAAATTGCCAGCCCCCACAATAGTGTGAGCCAATTCCATAATTTCCACATATATATATGTCTCCTATTGGCTGAATTTCCACATATATATATGTCTCCTATTGGCTGTTTTTCTGGAGAACTCTGATAGATACAAACAACATTAGAATCTAGTCACTACACTCTTACTTAGCCAAAACTGAGCTGCACCATTCTTCTCAGTGCAAGACTTCAAACAACTACTTTTTTTTATTTTTTATTTTTTTTGAGTTGGAGTCTCACTCTGTCACCCAGACCAGAGTGCAGTGGCCGCTCGCCGCCACCACAGCCTCGACCTGCTGTGCTCCGATGATCCTTCTGCCTCAACCTTCCAAATAGCTGGAACTACAGGCGCGCGCTACCACGCCCGGCTAATTTTTGATTTATTGTAGAGATGAGGTCTTGCCAAGTTGCCCCGGCAGGTCTCAAGCCCGCGGGCTCAGGCAATCTACTCACCTCAGCCTCCCAAGGTGCGGAATTACAGGCTGAGCCACGGAGCCCAGTCCAACATCTCTTTTTGCTGGTGTTTCCTCTAGGAATTTCTTCTGTTCTCATGCCACTCACTGACTTCCCACAGCCATATTTACCTATGTGTACGCTATCAAACGCCACAAGAAAATGTTTAGCACCCTGAGAAAAATGGAAAATACGCTCCTTGACAGAAGAGTGTCTTCTACTTAGCACTCTTACTGTGGATGCCATGGAGAGACAAAATATCTAAGGTAGAGACTCGCAAATCTTGGGTGGCAATATGAATTACACCAAGCAGAAAAGTAGAAAGCATTTTGGCAATATATGTCAAAGGGCACACGAAATTTATAAATTTTAGTCAAGAATCTCACCTTGATAAATATATCTTAAGGAAAAAAATCGACAACAATGAAACAAGGATGCTTTGTGTATCAGGAGAATCATGACAGCATTACTTACAATTGAAAAGAAAACAAACAAATAAAAACCCAAGTAATATTCCTTGACTACAGTAGAAAAAAAGATTAAGTACATTTTAATTGATATAATCAGGCAGAACCCTGTGGTTCACACCTGCAATTTCAGCACTTTGGGAGGCCAAGGCAAGAGGATTGCTTCAGCCCAGGAGACCAGCCTGGGTGATGTAGTAAAATCTTATCTCTACAAAAAAATAAAAATAAAAATTGGCTGGGCATTGTGGCACATGCCTGTAGTCCCAGCTACTTGGGAGGTTGAGGAGGAAGGATTGCCTGATCCCAGAAGGTCAAAGGTGCATTGAGCCACAATCATGCCACTGCGCTCCAGTCTGGGTGACAGAGTGAGAACCCCAACTCAAAAAATATATATAAAATAATATATATTATGTATAAATGAATATAGTATTTTATAGAGATTACATATTTATAATTTTAAAAAGTATATATTTTATTATTTTATATAATTTATAGAAATCATATATTGAATTATTATATTAATACTAATTACATTATTACTTATAGATTATAACTATATACTTATAATCAATGACTCAATATGTAGTTATTACAGTTATGCTTACAAAGAGTTTTGGCAATAGCATGTTGTGGCTAAAAGTATGGATTCTGGTACTAGTCTCAACATTACCACTTACTAACTGTGTGATTGATATAAATTACAACAAACACTATATATGTGTTAACTATTATTATCATTATAATCAATTTCATTATTTATGCTAACCTAAGACAATAAAATGTTTATGTTAGATGGACGACATTATCCAGAATAAAGCATTATGCAGGCAAATAATGACATTTACGTTATGATCATAATCAGAACTACACAAAATAAGGATGCATTATATCAAGATAATAATATATGTGTTCCTATTGGAGCCTTTGTGTTTATGAAATGTTTGCATGATAGCCTGAAGGCCCACTCCTGTCCCTTGACCCCTCTCCAGCTCTACTTCTAGGAGGAAGTCACACTCACACCCATAACCAGAGACTCTGAGTGTCATTATCTTTACTGTCCAGAGAGTACCAGCTGCCAGCACATTTCCTGAGACCCAGCAGAAATATCATTCACCAGTGTCCTGAAACTTGTCTCAGCTCACATCTGACCCATTTTTTAAAATAGGGAAAATTCATCATTCAGTAATATAGGACTGAATATATAGACTGGAGGTGAGAGCAAGGGAACCTCTGGACACCATAAGGGTCTAACAGGGAATAGGGATACCTGATCATGTTGAGACCAAATTAAACTAGTTTGAGATTTCTTTCCAAGACAAAACACACCACCCCTGTGACTGGAAATTCACCATAACTTTGACGTTAAACATTAAAAAAAAAAAAAATTGGAAGGAAGTATACAGACATGTAAGCAATGATGCTATGCTCTGAGTCATTTTTCTTCCTTTTATTTTTCAGTGTTTTCAAAGATTGTTCAACAGAACACAATTTAATTTTAATAATGGGGAAAAACAACTTCTTAAATGTGCAAAAAACAAGCCTTCTTAAGTGTTTGAAAAAGCGTAGATGGTGTGATGTCAAATAAAAGTCATAACTGGACACTTTTTTCACATTAGAAATTTACTAAAAGAAGTCCCCTGGGTATTAACAGCTTTAAAAATCAGGGATTTAGCTATGGGAGCACAGAGGATTAGAGCTGTGGACGGCACAAGGGGGAGAGAAAGCTGGCACACTGAGGATATTACTAAAAACCAACATTTTTTGACAAACTGATGTTCACAAGCTGCCCCAAATATTTTCT
This sequence comes from Tarsius wallacei, assembly GCA_963574415.1. Lineage (NCBI taxonomy): Eukaryota > Metazoa > Chordata > Mammalia > Primates > Tarsiidae > Tarsius > Tarsius wallacei. Next base: position 45,734 of record CAUYQG010244165.1, read on the forward strand.
GAGAAACATCAGACCCTCTAGAATGAGAAGACAGCTTAAGAAATCCATATGCAAAGAGTATAAGATAATAGATAAAAAGTTATGGTTTAGCTGGGCTCCGTGGCTCAGCCTGTAATTCCGCGCTTTGGGAGGCTGAGGTGAATGGATTGCCTGAGCCTGTGGGTTCGAGACCCGCCTGGGCAACTTGGCGAGACCTCATCTCTACAATAAATCAAAGAAATTAGCTGGGCGTGGTAGTGCGCACCTGTAGTTCCAGCTACTTGGAAGGCTGAGGCGGAAGGATCGCTGGAGCCCAGCAGGTCAAGGCTGCAGTGCCTGGGAGCGGCCACTGCACTCCAGTCTGGGTGACAGAGTGAGACTCCAACTCCAAACAACCAAACAAACAAAAAAAAAGTTATGGTTTAACTAAACCTTGCCTTTTAAAACACTCTATAGAAAAAAAACATCTCAAAGTAAGTCTGTTAAATGGCTCACTGGCCATCAGCTTTAAAGCTCCATAATATGTTTAGTGAAAGAAGAAAATTTCACCACCAAAAACATTAGGAAAAATGCTGTTTATTATATCATAGTTTAGGAGTGACTAATTCTTTGGTGAAACAATCACGAGGTTCTAAATATTCTCCAAAATATGTGGCAACTATTCAGGCAGTATGTGACAAGACCCATGCAATCTCCAAGATTTATAAATACATTTTAAACAGCATAGTTGAACTCACCCATTGCAGTAGCATCTGAGAAATTTCAGTGACCTTCACTAAACCCTTACTAAGCACTGCATTAAGTAGACTCACATGGACAAAGTCTGGCTTCTTCACCATATCCAATCTTTCACCAAGTCCTGTCCATTCTTTGACTTAAATGCAGGTGTTTAGAAGTCTTTGCATTGTTCTCCTTGGCCACTGCCTCCATACAGTTTACTAGACCATCCTTGTGTCTTGCCTGAATCACTGAACTAAGCAAGATCACGCAGCTAAGAGAATGAATTCTGGCTCCAATCGCAGCTTCACCACTTATAGTTGTGTGGCACTTGGAGATTCAAATTTTAATAAACTATAAAATGTTTCTAGTATCCATTTCTGGCTTTTACACCTGTCCATATTCACACTATATGCAGATGTGTTTATAATTAAGGTAATTCCATGTATTGGTTAAGCGCTCTCTCACTGTGTCTACTGCAGCCTTTTCCAACCCAACCATTTATCAGACAGTAAACCTTCCAAATATGAACTTCACAACAACTTGGATGGAGTTAGAGTCTATAATACTGAGTGATCTATCATAAAAACAAAGAATGGAGTACCACATGTTCTCACTTATAAACGGAACTTGAACAAAATTATAATAATACCGTAAGAAAGGAATTGGCAGTAGTGGGAAACTGCCAGGGGAGTGTGGGCACGCCTCATCAACAAGGGTACCTACATAATGAACATTTATATTCCTAACCCTGAATTGGACCCTAAATCTTTCAAATAAAAAGTCAAAAACTATATGCATAAATCTAAAATGTCACCTCCTTTTCTTCTTAACTACTTTAATGGCTTCCTATTGCTCTTAGGATTGGGCTAAAATTTACATATACAAAGCACCTGCCCCCTTCTCTAGTTCTATCTGCCATCATTTTCTCTGCTTTCTGTACGCTGAGTATTCCTTCAACTCCTCAAACACTGGCTTCATGAGGACAGGAACCATGGGTTTGTTCATCATTTTACCACCAGCAGCCAGTGCTGTACCTGGAAAATGCTGCTATTGGTAATAACAATCAAAGTTTCCTAAGCCTTTACTGTGCCTCAGGTGTTATGCTAAAGGACTTTATTTGCATTGTCTCATTAATCCCTCATCACAACTCTATGGCATTAGTACTATTAGTATTCATATCCATTTTTCACAAAGGGAGAAATAAAGTATAAAAGGCCAAGAAACTTGCTCAATATTACAGTTAGTAAAAACTATATTTTAAATGTTTATCTCCTCCAAAACTCATTTTGAAGCTTAATCCCCAACGAAACAGTACTAGAGGTGGGGTCTTTAAGAGTGATTGGGCCATCTGATTGAATGGATTAACCCAGTCATGGGTTAATAGAATAATGGATTAATGGGCTATCACAGGAGTGGGATAGTTACCACCAGGAGTGAGTCTGTTACAAAAAGCCAAGTTGACTCTCTCTCAAGGGCCCCTCACCATGTGATGCCCTGCACCACCGGGTCTCTGTGGAGAGTCCGTACCAGGAAAAAGACTCTTACCAGACGCAATTCTCTGACCTTGGACTTCCTAGCCTCCAGAACTGTAAGAAATACATGTCTTTTTAAAATACAAATTACCCAGTCTCTGGTATTCAGTCACAGAAATAGAAAATGAACTAAGAGAGTAAGTGACAGGAAGGATCTGAACCTAGGAAAGCAGACTCTGAAATTTATGCTCTTACTCACTCTGCCAGATGCTCTGAGCCTGTTGGATGATTAACTGAATAACTGCCTGTTTTCAAAGTGCTAATGACATGATTCCCAAATGTAAAAGATCCCAATTAGTGTATTAGCAAAACCGAGAATTATCACATGTCAATAGCCTTTGAAACTGCTTAAAAATAGTCAAAGTCAAAATGGTTAAAACCATGAAAACAAGAGATTTATTACAGGGGATCTAATGTTATCTTCCTGACAGAAGATTCAACAGGTCACATTCATTCTGAGTTTTTATGTATTTCTCATTGAATTTGATGCTCCTTAGGAGAAGGGATAACACCTCGTTCACCTCTGTGAAACCTGAATGACAGTTGACACAGCACCTAATTCATGGTAAATGCTCAGGTATAGGCAGTCAGATTGTCAAGCTCCACTACTGGTGACATTGTTAAGAATTTGAAATTTAAAAAGGAAACTGAGGAAACTAGCAAGTTCTTGAGGGGAAAATTTTTCTTGAGGAAAAAATCAAATGGGTGCAGGGCTATGAATGTTTTCCGGTCCATTCACCATGGAGAAGGGGTCTACGGAGGGAAACAAAGATGGAAGGAGACAAAAACCATGGAGGGCTGTTTAGATGGAGGAAGAGTATCCTCTAATCTCCATCTCCCCTGAGAGTCCAGTAAAAGGAAAAGATTTCATTAAATACAGTGATATTTAAGTTTTAAAAAATTGCAGCGCCAGACTTCATATTTTAATAAACTACAATATATTTATTTTATCCAATTCCTGACTTTTTCAGGAATCTCTCTATATTTATATTGCATGCAAAGGTGGGTATAGCGGAAGCAAATTTGTGTACTTGGTAAGAAATATCCCTGCATATTACTCAGACTTAATCTACATTCTTACCTCTACCACTGTAGGGACAGTTTACATCAAGCTTCTAAGCTTCTGTGTCCTAGTCTGTGAAAAGGAAATACTGATACCTTCCCTGCAGAGTTGAAAATGAAATGAGAAAATGTAAAATACTGAACCCAGTATCTGGCATATAATCAGGAAGATTAATGGTAGCTGCTAGTGTTTTTCTCCTCATCATCAATACTACTATTAAATTGTTTTTTTCTGGATAGTTAACTTATTTGAGGGGAAATGTGTTAACCCAAAGTTGAACAAAGTCATCATTCCAGAAAGAAATAAAGAAAAAAAACTATCATACAGAAGAAAACATCCTTTTAAAAGAGCCACCACACATTGGAATGTTGCACTTTTGGTTAGTAGTAGCTAAGGGTGCTCTCCAGTTAGACGATCTGAGTTGATATCCAAGCTCTAACTCTTACTAGCTATGTGACAGAACTAGTTGCTGAAACTCTCTACACCTCAGTTGACTCACTGTCTTAGTTCCTTCAGGATGCTATAACAAATACCATAAACTGAGTAGCTTATAAGCAACAGAAAGTTATTTCTCTGGAGGCTAGAAAATCCAAGATCAAGACATCAACAGATTCTGATGAGGACCCACCCTTTTGGTTTATAGATGGTGCCTTCTTGATGTGTCCTTGCCTGGTGGAAGGATCTAACTCGCTCTCTGAGGTCTCTTTCATAAGAGGATTCATTCCACTCAGGAGGATGGACACCATGCAGATGACCTAATCACCTCTCAAAGACCCCCACCTTTTAGTACCTTAATATTTGTAATTAGGTTTTAATTGAGTAATTTTGAGGGGGGACACCAACATTCAAACAATAGCATTCACATATAAAATGGAGTAGTAACAATACTTCTTGGTTTGAGAGGATTAAATGAGACAATATGTAAAGTGCCTGGCACATAAAGCATGTGCTTAGTAAATGCTCACTGATATTTTCTGGGGCATTAGACGCAATTGTTAACCTCTTTTTACAAAAAATTGTAGAATTATAAAGGATATGTCCAAAATGCTTTGGGATTAGCCCCAACTTTTGCATAAAAGTTAATCAAGGCATTTACAGTCACAAGTTATTTTAAAGGTTTTAAAAATAGAATTCTGGCTACACAGTCAAATGTTATTAATATTTGTGTAAAAGAGATAAAGATTTTATATTTAATATTATGCAAATATACAAAAAATTAGTTCCCAAAATTCATATGCTTTCAAAGCCCCAAACATAAATATATGCAAACCTGAAGGGTAAATTGGGCAAAAGAATATACTTCTTTTCCTAGGCAAGGAAAATACACACTTTTGTAAAAAAAAAAAAAAAAGTAATTAAAATCTGCCTATCAGTACAGGCTAATAAAATAATCTTCTTAAATATATTTCACATGGATTTATGCTGTCTCTTTACTCCAATATAATTTTATAACATTTAGTTTACAAAAATTGACTAAAGAGATACTTAGTATATTACTTGCAATGCAACATTTAATTTTATAGCATGGATAATGTATTTCTTTTACAAATGTATCTGTTTCCTGATAGCATCAATAAGCTGCTTCAGAGTCATTAAACACTATGTGAGAAACCAGTAAAGCTACAGATTTTGCTACTGAAACACACAGATTAATTTTCAGCTCATAAAGCCACTGCATGGGTTACTTGTTTGGTATCTGCGGCCCATATAAGGAAGTTTGAAATGAAAGCTCAGTCAACTTAAATGACAGATCCTACTCTACTTAAAGCCTTTCAATGGATTCTCAGCACCCATAAGATACAGATTAAAATGTCTAATATGCACTCAGGGCTTTGTAGGTTCTAACCCCCATTACCTCATCCACCTCCTCCCCTTCCACTCCAATGTGCAAAGTCCTTCTTCTCTCAACCTGCACACAGGCTGTACCACCATTCTCTGCTTGGCTATAATCCTTCCAAACCACCACACTATGTTATATTTCTACAATGCAACATCAACTTCACAGGACAACCAAAAGGAATGTCAGCTCATTCTGACACCTTTGTTCAACCTATGATTATTTCCCCCATGATAGCCTTTCTTGACCCAGGAACCAGGTCAAGTTTACAGTCATATACTCTAGTGATACTTTGTACTACTTCACAGTATGTATCATAATTGTCTTTAACATATTATTTAAAATAATGTGTGTTTTCCCACCAGATTATAACGATCAGGAGGACAGAAATTATTATTATTTTTTTCCTTTGGATTCACTACCATAATGCTTGACTTATACTTGACACTCAATGAATAGTTGCTGAGTGAAGTTTATATTACTCCTGGCACAGCACTAAATGTCAAGGTCATACTGTAATCATCAGTTTGTCTGGAAACTAATACACAGTGAGAGTTAATCCTAGTAATTATTAGGATAGGAGTAAAAGAAAGTGCATATACTTAGGGGACAAGTAGATCTGGTTTCAAATCTCAATTCTGCTATGTACTAGTTTTATAGTGTCTTAAAAGTAAATAGTTTCTTTTTACTTCCCCTTTCTCATCTATTAAATGAGATTTAATACCAGTTATCTCACATAGTCCTTTTAGATGTTAAAAAGGCATACTCCATACATAATACAAATATTAAGTAGAAATTTCTTTATGTTAAGATTAAGGCCGGGCTCGGTGGCTCAGCCTGTAATCCCACGCCTTTGGGAGGCTGAGGTGAGTGGATTGCCTGAGCCCGCGGATTCGAGACCCGCCTGGGCAAGTGAGACCTCATCTCTACAATAAATCAAAAAAATCAGCCGGGCATGGTAGCACGTGCCTGTAGTTCCAGCTATTTGGAAGGCTGAGGCGGAAGGATCGCCGGAGCCCAACAGGTCGAGGCTGCGGTGGCCGGGAGCAGCCACTGCACTCCAGTCTGGGTGACAGAGTGAGACTCCAACTCAAAAAAAAAAAAAAAGATTAAGAAGCTGTATCTCCTATTCCTACCATTTCCAAAATAAACAACATCATTAAGATCATAAGCAACATTAGAATAATGATTGCTATGAAGAACACTTTTTTTAATATAGTGAAAGATTAAAAATAACTTACTATTTCTAAAATTTCCTAAATACTTATCCAATTAGGAAGGGCTAAAGGTCAACTCTCTTTTGAAGAAATACTTGCTTTCTCATTATTTCTCATTACTGAAGTAGAGTTTGAATAATGAAGAGCAACACAGTCAGTCATTTTAAAAACCATCATAAGAAATGATGAGGCCAGGCGCGGTAACTCAACTTGTAATCCCAGCAGTTTGGGAGGCCGAGGCGAGTGGATTGCCTGAGCCTGCGGGTTCAAGACCAACCTGGGCAATTTGGTGAGACCTTGTTTCTACAATAAATCAAAACATAGCTGGGCATGGTAGCGTGTGCCTATGGTTCCGGCTACTTGAAAGGCTGAAGCAGAAGGATCACCGGAGCCTAGCAGGTCAATGCTGCGGTGGCCGTGAGCATGCCACTGCACTCCAGCCTGAGCGACAGAATGAGACTCCAACCCCCTCCCCTCCAAAAAGAAAAAGAAATGATAGAAAGTTTTATTCACATTTAGGAAAAACTATACAAGCATGTGTATTTATATATAATTTAAAAATATACATATAATATATATATATATGAATTTTTTTTTTTTAGGCTTTAAGAGGTAGCATAGGGTAATGAAGACAGTTTTGGAATTCAATCTGGAATCAAATAGCTTTTTACGTGACCTCAAGAAAATTACCTTTAGTTTCTGTTTAGTTGTTCTTTCATCAGAATAGCGATGATATACCTATCCCACAGAATTGAGTGACACTTAAATAAAAGCACAGTGTTTAAAATGGTATCTGGTTCAAAGAAAGTGTTCCCCCCAAAATGATAACTACTTGTTTTTACTTGAAAGTGAACACCACCCAGAAACTCTGCTTTATTCCAAGGCATTTTAGAGTCTCCTAACTTTTAAATTTTTTTCCTTTTCATGAAATTCCCATAAAATGATATCAGCCCCATGGGATGATCAAAAGGAACATGTTTGACATACTGTGCATAAATGGTTCAAGGAGGAAATTAAACCCTTTACTGTGTGTATAATTAGAAATAATGTCAGCAGCTTATGATGCTATCACAAGATAATGTCAAAAGAAAATGGTTTCCCACAGCTAGATAAACTTCAAAGTAAAGTTGAAGAACTGGAAGTGAATTGAGGGAGGAGGAGGAGAAGATAAAAGTAGAATTTTGGAGGAATGAAGTAAAAGTAATGACATCTTGATGATCCCTTTAAAAAACATCTCTTTCTAGAAAACACAGTAATCCTGGAAAATGAACCATAAGCCTTATGATGAGAAAAGACACTTTTTGATTATCCCTTATATAGCCTATATTGTTCCCATTACATTTTCATACCGATATACTCTTTAGACATATTTCTTTAAAACTTGAGAAAGAAATGCAAGGTCTTAACAGACCATAATCTTCTCTGTTGACCTATTATTCAGCATTCTCAGAGGGAGAGTTTAGGGGCTTAATCTCTCCTCATTCTCAGCAGCTTGCTTTCTCCATGTCTTAGCTCAGAATTCAAATTTTCCAATCTGGTTGGTTTTCTTGAACACAGCTTCTATATTTGTCGATATTTTAATCTTTCATAACTTTCTACCATGATACACTACAACCTTCTGTGCATACATTATTTCCTTTAAGTGTTATTTCCTTTAAGTATTACTATCACTATTTTATTGGTTAAGACAATGAGACTCAGAGCAGCTGAGCCACTTGTTCAAGGTCACCCAGCGGTAAGTGGCAAAGATAAAGTTCTACCTAGAGCTCTATGATTCCACACAATCCAGGCTTTTTCCTGCATGTGCTTAAACTACTCTTAGCATTTGGTTTCATACGACCTTTCTACTTAGTTTGGCTATTCTCCACCGCAAATATCCCTGAATCTTTTCAAGATGAAATAAAATAGAGAACTATACTTGATTTTTTGAAAATTAATTCTGAATATAAGGTTTGCTTGTTTCTATCATTCACCAAATGAAATCTGACCTTGGGTGCACTTTTGAACTGCAGTTTAATCTACTTGCTTTAAGTAGAGGTTCACATGGGCCTCTCTTTTGAAAGAGTATAAATAGCTTTTGACTTTTAGCTTAGAACAAAAGCTAGGGAGTTATGTCACTATACTTTATCATGGCATAGAACACAGAAACTATTTGTGTCCTAGATCAGTTTTTAAGGATGAGGTTAGATCTCTGCCCCATTGCTGTTGCTAGATATTCAGACCAGAAAGTCTAGTAAGAACTTATGCCTGGCTGAGTTAAAAACAATAATACATCCATTGTGAGGCATTGCTCTTCTAAGAGCTACATTCTTCTGTGTGTATGTGTGTATGTTCACATACGTACCTGTAATGTATATGTGTGTGTTTAGGAATAGGTGTCAAATGAAGAAATAAATTGTTCCTTTTTTCCTGTTATATTAATTTACTTTTGTCTTTATCAACACCACACACACAGACACACACACACACACACACACACACACACACACACATACACACACACACCTAGCTGCAAATGGATTAAATTATTGGAATATTTCATCCATAGGAGATTCGATATAATCTTATTACAGTTACAAGAATACTAACATTTAAAAAATTTTAATTAGCCAAAGAGCTGTCGATGTTGACAACTGTGACCCTACCCAGAAAACAGGGTTGTCCCCTGATGCAGGGTCACCAAGGCTCATTCCACCAGAGCAATAATGCAGGCCACAGTAAACAACACCTACTTTTAGAGCAAATATTCAGACACAAAATTACACAAATGAATAGGAAATCATGGGAAAATGTACACTGTCAACTCAGCGCCCTAATTCTTCATAGAACAAACCTATAATTAAAGAATCTAATTCTCATCCATGGTATGGGGTAAGCCTGAAATAATTCAGACCACTTCTATTGTGTCTTAAATGTTATTGTTGCATTCTAGGGTCATGATGTCAAAGTTAGGCGATAGCATCCCTGCTAATGAATAACTTTCACAGATTCAGGTGTGCAAAAAAAACAGTCTTCTCTTTCACCTACAGTGTAGTAACCTGGCACTCATAATTTCAGATAATTTCTTTGTCTCTTGATCTGGCATGAATCCAATTGCTGAGTATAACCTATGATAAATTAGGGAATGAGCTTCCTCATTTATTAGGTAAAGTTGATGGGAGGTTCATCTGACTAAAGGTCACAGGAAAGAGAGATCTGGGGCTATTAATTTGAAGGGAAAGTTGGCCCTCAGAACACCCAGTGAGGAAGAAAATAAAAAC
>CAUYQG010244169.1:0-11842 GCA_963574415.1 Tarsius wallacei
GGGTCTCGAACCCGCAGGCTCAGGCAATCCACTAACCTCAGCCTCCCAAGGCACGGGATTACAGGCTGAACCACCAAGCCCGGCTCATTTCTCTTTTTTAAATAATAAAAAAATTTTCTAACAAAAAGTAATACATAGTAAGCTATGACCATGCTTTTCCTAGGCTACAGAGCAAGACTCTCTCTCAAAAAAAATTATATATATGTATACATAATACTTGTATAAATTTACCTTTAATTCAAACATGCTGAGATTTCTACCCTTGACTTTTTGTATAGTTTCTTCTAGACTTTCTTTTCTCTTTGTAGCTGTGCATATTGTTTTGGGAGCATTATCCATTATAATTATTTCATACTGTGATTCTTGATAACTGTATAGTATTTTATTTTATAGCAGTGCCATTATTTATGCAACTAATCTCCTATTACTGGATATTTAATTAACTACTCCCTTTTAGGTCCTTCCTAACCCCCTCCCTTTTCACCTATAGGTCTTTACCTGATGGATCTAGAAGGGACTCAGAGCCAACAAGGAGGCTTTTTTTTTTTTTGAGTTGGAGTTTCATTCTGTCGCCCTGGTTGGAGTGAAGTAGCATGATCACAGCCACCACACCTTGACCTCCTGGTCTCTGGCGATCCTTCCACCTCAGCCTTCCAAGTAGCTGGGACTACAGGCACACACCACCACACCCAGCTAATTTTCTGGTTTATTGTAGAGATGAGGGCTTACCATTTTGCCCAGGCTGGTCTCAAACCTGTGGGCTCAGGCAGTCCTCTCGCCCTGGCCTTCCTAAGTGATTACAGGTGTGAGCTACCATGCCTGGCCCCAACAAGGAGCCTTGACTACTTGTCTAGACTTGACAGAAACAGAAGTTCACTAGAACTGTCCTTGGCTCAGAAAAAAATATCTATTTATTATTTTAAAGTCATGGTCATGGCCTCTGCAGGAGTTACTCTCAACTCACTATCATTATCCTACCTCCCCTCTAAATTCTTTCCCCCTGAAGAAATAAAAGAATAAACTTGTTTTGAATACTTTGAATAAGGCAAAAAGAAAAACAATCCTTAGATACTTTTGGGATAGACTACTATACTACCTTTCTAGGTCTGGGAAGTTGAGAATTTGGAAATGAAATAAGAATTTAGAATATGTGTCCAAGTAATTCATCTTTAACGGTGGAAGGAGGTTTATTTGCACAATTTTTTCCCTCCATGGAAGAGCCCGCTATTATATTTACAGATTACCTCATCATATAGACTTGCATTCAAAATATGAGAATCAGACCTGAGGAGTATATTTCAAACAAAATTAAAAGCAGAGCTGTGTAGACAGTGGTGGTGGTAAGATAAGAAATATTTTTTCTTCTAAAGCAATAGCATTTCTTTTCTGATCTCTAGAGTGAGCGTATTATCGTTTTAATGCTTTCTTGTTACCAGTAAAACAGTACTTTGTGTGTTAAAGGCATTGTTATCAAACAGTGCACCAAAGACTAAAACGTTGCAGGAGTTAGGACACGGAGAGAAGGACCAAAATTTATTTAGAAAAGAGAGTCTCAGAATCATAAGATGTCATCAGGGTTGGCAAGGCCTGGAGATGGATTTGCCTCACTCCCTCCCAGCGGGACTTAGAGTCTGCACACCGCATCGTTCAGCGTCTTTCCCTGACCAGTGCACATCCCTACCCTGAGGGCCCTTAAAACTAGGGTCTCAAAAAGGTGACCCTTAAAATTGGGGTCTTAAAAGGGTGGCCAGTTCTTTCCAGACATGTCCAGAATTCTTGCTTTTTCTACTTTATTTTGAGTCGGGGTCTCACTCTGTCACTCAGGCTGGAGTACAGTGGCAAGATCTCAACTCACCACAGCTTCACATATATAGAATTCTTTAGCTATTGTATTTCCTAGGACACTTCTGTTTGTTGAATGCCACCTGATATTATAAAATCTGTGAGCAAATTTTTTAAAAGTTGGGAGGAAGATTTCCTAAATCTGAAAGCAGAGGAAAGTTCCCCCGAAACCATCAGCAGGTGGCCAGAGTGATTTATTATTAAGGTTATAACTAAAGAAAAAATTACCTTTGTAACCTCCTGGTTCTAAAAATGCTAGGGCTAGGCCTACAAAGGAACTTTAGGCTGTTTCCCCAAATTTTATTCTGAGGTATTTGTATGATTTAGTTTGTTTTATTTTTTAACATGCTAAATTTAAATTAGCACTCCATAATTGGCAACTGGAGTTTGATAACTGTAAATTCTTGTTCTTCAGCTTTAAAAGGTCAGTTGTACAGCGTGGTTTGGTTCTTCACTTCGGGAAGCCAGGAAAACATAACTGCCTATGCTGCCACCTGTAGTGCCACCTTTAGCAGCAGACCATCTCACTCTCAGTGCCTTCTATCAGTAGAAAGAAGGAAAGACAAACAAACCCTCTAGCAACCTTGGGCTAGAGGGCACCAACATGGCAGTATTTCAAAGCACTGGAAGTTTTTCTAAGAAGAAGTACATGGTGCTTATGTTATACTTTCCTGATCAAAAAAGGTACAACACTTAAAAAGGGATTAGAGTTGCACAGTAAAACATCTGTAGTAGTTCTTTTAGCGATTCTATGTCTAATGTCTAATTTTTACTTTTTAGTCTCCTAAGGTCTGACAATCAGAGTGAGACTTAGCTCATCTGTAGAAATAATTCTTTCCCTTGACATTAGTAATCTTTTCCTTAAAATCAGTCATAATGTTTGTATGACATTCTTGATCAGCTGTGTGTGTGTGTGTGTGTGTGTGTGTGTGTGTGTGTATGTGTGTGTGTGGGAGTATGAGTGTGTGTGTGTGGTGTATTAGGGAGGTATTAGGCGGTGTTGTTCAATTGCTGCTGTTTTTTAATTTACAAATATTCTAGGATGTCATTTATTATTCTCCAGGATAATCTTTAATGTCATAATCAAAGTTATACCTCTACCCTCTACTTCATGTATTTTTGCTACCTGCTTAGGAGGACTGGGGATAAGGTCACTTTGAGGTGTTAGTCACTTTGAACCATTAGGTTAGAGAACAAAAGTAGGGAAAGTTTGCAAAGCACAAGGAGCCAATTGTGTTTTGCAGATAAGACTTTTTCCACATTTACTTTCTTGTCTATACCTTCTCCTGCCACCGCCCTTGATTCTTTGTGCCCATACTATACATCAGAAATAGACTAGGCCAGACCCACTTTTGCTTATGCCTGTGATCCCAGCACTTGGGGAGGCCGAGGGGGGAGGATCACTTGAGGCCAGGAGTTAGAGACCAGCCTGGGCAACATAGCAAGACCTTGTCTCTACGAAAAATTTAAAAATTAGCCGGTTGTAGGGGGTGCACAGCTGTAGTCCCAGCTACTCGAGAGGCTGAAGCAGGAGGATCACCTGAGCCTGGAGCTCAATTCTGCAATGAGCCATGATCGTGCCACTGCACTCCAGCCTGGGCAACAGAGTGAGACTTCAACTGAAGGGCAGGGGTGAGAAATAGACTACATTATTTGAAAAGGAGGAAAATCAGAGCTCTCAGATGTTAGAAGTTACACAGCGTCTCATTTAGTCCTCATAACAACTCTGTGATGTATATCTGATGATTCTTATTTTATAGGTAGGGAAAGCAGAACTCAGAAAGCTACCTACCCATGGCTGTATGCATGTTCCTCTCCGCTCACCATTCCTGTATGCCCTCCCCAGACAGAATATGGCATGGAAGCAGCTCACATGTTTTTCTTCATACATGCTTGATATATTCAAAGAAAGCTGCATAGCAAATTCTTGTTATCATGTGTTCCTTTTTGCTTTGTGCTCATTGAATGTGGTGCTGGAGACCTAGATGAATATTCAAGACAGAGCTATGTGTTTTGCTCAGGATTAAAAAGAAAGAAAAACCAATCTTGGAGATAGTAGTGATGGGAAGGAGAGAAAGACTGTCACCCGGGGATTAGTGGGTGTGACTCTGCCCCTAGAATAACTCAAAATTGGTTCAGAGGGATCCCAGACCCTGCTTGTTGTGGCCCATAATTTCACCTCGTGCCCCTCCATTCTTCACTCTTTCTACTCCTCACATGCTGGCCTTGCATTAGTCTCATACACTCATATACTCACCATTCTCCTGCCCACCCCTGTGCCATGCTCTCTACTTAAACCTTTTCCCTTAGCTGTTCACCTGCTAACTCCTCCCACTCGGCCCTCAGCTTTGGGCCTCAAGAAGTCCTCCCTGACTTCATAGCCGTAGTATACACTCCAGCAGCACCACAACCTCCTTATACCAGTAACTACACTAGCAGTTTTACATACATCTATATTATGATCTAAAGAATGTCTGCCTCCCCCACTAAACCCTTAGCTTTATGAGTGCAAGACATGTCTGTTTACCACTGGTACCTTGGACATAATAACAAACTCTTTCAAATGAATGAATGAATAAGTTTGTGTTGAATGTCATCAAATGACCGGATTTTGATTTAACCCCATTTTCTTGTTAAAAATCACATGGCCTTGACCAAGGAGAGCTCATGTATTTACAATGCTGTGGGACATGAGAATGAGAAAGATGGAAATAGTGATGAAGCCAGTGCTTGTGTGGCGGCATTGCTGACCGTCACCACACACATTGCCCCAACCATGTTGAGCTTGACCACATGATGCCTCTTCCTTAATGACATCAGTGCCTCTTTAGTCCAACAGTACTCTTAGATCAGGGGACAGCACACTTTTTCTATAAAGGGCCAAACAATAAGTATTAGGTTTTGCAGGCCCTACAGTTTCTGCCACAATTATTCAGCTTATTTCCAGAAAGCAGCTATACAATGATACACAAATGAATGGCTGTGGCTGTGTTCCAGTAAGCCTTAACTTATAAAACAGCCATGTTTTGCTGACCTTGTCTTACATGATGTTCTGAAAGAGGAATGGGGGAACAAATCAATCTGAAAGAATGTTTGCCCCACTCCCTTAGTTGTAACTGGTTCACAAAATCATTATGGATTGCAGTGGGATATGTATAACTGTGCATATGAGCTTGGGCTGACTTTTAATCTGTTAAAGAAAATATAGAGATTTGGCACAGGCATCACCAGGGGCTATAAGAGCCCTGACATCACATAGACCACAGTCTCCTATAGATGGGATTTCTTCGTTGATTTAATAGGAGGAGTAAGGGTCAATTCCTATTTGAGAGCTGATAGAGTCTCTAATTACCAAATTTGTGTCCGAAATCAAACCAGGGCAGTTTCAGTGGGATTATATTGGCTTTAGCTAGATGTCGACTATATTTTCATAATGAATAAATTACAGTATTGCACTGTAGAATTCAAGCATTTTCCTCAGCTGTTCTTCAGCAGTCATTTTGTCTGTTCAAGTTGAGGAAACAAAATAATTTTCTGGCTAATCCTGCTCCCAGCCCAGAAGTTTCCAACTCTAAGAACCAGTGTAAAGAATTCAGGATCTGTGTGGAGTTCATTCACAGTTGGCTTAGTCATTGTGGAATAGAAGCCACATGAAATGGATCATTTACATTCTTCATTTATTAAACTTCTGGTGCTGGAAAACACTGTGCTCCGGTTCTTATAGATACATCACTTTTAAGTACACACACACACACACACATATGCACAGAAAGAGAGCAAGAACTGTAGAGGGAGCATGACATTCTTCTTCCTACCCTAGATTTTTAAATAATATCTGTGTTTTACTGGCTTTGAGTGAAGAAGGGAAAAACAGTTATTATTAAATTTCTCATGGATATAAGAAGAAACATGAGAAATTTTATATTATAAATTTTGAATTAGTTCAGGTTAATCTTAATCTTTATATTTGGGGTTATTTTTCTGCTGCATAATGAAAAAAAAATGCCATAGTAGTGTGCTCCTGAAATGGGCAATAGATTGTGGATAGCTTTGGTCAGAATTCAGAATAGCATCTTAGTGATTTGGTTTTTGTCCCTGAACTGAGTCATATGTGGAGGTGAATTTTCTAACAACTGCTGCTTTTCCTTGTCAAGTTCCAGAACTTTTATTTTGAATAACCATTTGATGAAAACATTTTTAAAAGTATGTCACTCTTGCCAGCACACTTAAAGGTCATTTCTATGTAAATGACAGCATTTGGAGTATTCGATAATATTTTTTAAATTTTTTTCTATGCCTTCTGTGTCAAGTTATAACTGATCATTTATTTGCTTTTCTCACCTGCCTCTATCTTCTACCCTGTTTCTCATTTTGTCTTCTAATTTACCGTGGACTGAGAGGTCAGGTAACCAATGAGTTTCTAAAGAATGAAGCAGTGTTTGGGTGCAGAGGCTTTGGGGATGCTATTTGAGGTGTAGATGTCTTTATGTCCTTTTGTCTGGACTGAAGTTATATAATAATTATATCCCAGAAAGGTATCAGTTAATATGTCTCAGTTTCATGACACAGTGAATCATTTTATCTTGAGTGGGGCCCTAAATCTTTGCATTTAAAAAAAAACAACAACAAACTAAGTCAAACGCAATCAATCTTTTCTCAGTCCTCTTATTAGTGTTTTTGTAAGAGCTGTCCCCATTGTCCTGCTCATAGGAAGATGCTCAAAATATCTTTGAAACACTTCTTTCTCATCATTTCTACTGGAAGGTGCTTTTCATAGATATGAAACCACAGTGATAACCTTTCTTAGGAACTGAGTTTATACTGATAGAGAACTGCCTCAAGCAGTCCACCTCAGCAGGTAGCTAGCTTACTCAGTTGTACTTTCATGGGTGCTCCTGTCTTCCTCCATACCTAGAGACTGCCAGTGCTGGAGCCAGAAGGCCACAAGGCCCATCTCAGGTGCAAATATTGGTCTTCTTATTTTATAGGTGAGGAAATTGAGGCTCAGTTCATCTAATTCTACAGTCCAAGTTCTCTCTAGTAACATACACTGCCCCCAGGAGGGAATAACAGATTCATGGTGGACACACTGTGGCCTCGTATCTCACATAGTAATCCAGTCACTCTGTGAGAGAGGTATCATAATTGTTCTCTGTTTACACACAGATGGGTGACATTAGGCAACCCGTGGTCTCCCATCAGCTCATGGCAAAATCAGAAAAGGAACTCAACCTCTACGTGGCTCTCAGTTTCTCTGAGCCTCAATTTCCTCATAATGAAATAAGGATAATAATAGCAGCAGTTTCTTAGGATTAGTGTTAGGACACGTGAAATAATTCTTGTAAAGTGCTTAGCACCATACCTGGTATATAATAATCCTCAATAAATGTTAGCTGTGGTTAGTACAGCACAGCAAAGACAAAATTACTTTCAATGCAAAACCCCTGCTATTCCACTATTATCTATTTAACTTTATACAGATTTTATTATATCACTGATGAACGAAAGGATATCTTCTCTCACTTAAAACAGAAAGTCAGATCAAGTGCTGGGTAATTTGTCCTTCATCAACTATGTGATTACACAAGTGGTTTCAAGGCCCCTTCCAATTCTATGACTGTATCATTCTAGCAAAATATGGCTCTTTTTCATATTAAGAAATCATGTGTCAGAGGTGGGAGGATCGCTTGAGCCCAGGAGGTTGAGGCTATGGTGAGCTGTGATCATGCCACTGCACTCTAGCCTGGACCACAGGGCAAGACCCTGTCTCAAAAAAAAAAAAAGATAGTATAGGTAGTATGCTCCGAATGGAACAGAGCTCCTTAGCAAAGCTTCATAGAGACTTTGATTTTCAGAGTTGTAAATGACGAGTATAAACAGTGAGGCTGTTTGGAGTATTTGTTTCTCGTGGAAAGATAAGATACGTACAACATTTAAAAGATGGAAACAAAGATTAAGTAACTGATTTTTTTTTTTTTTTTTTTTAGCAAAGGCATTTAAGAAAATATTTGTTTTGTGCTTGGCACTGAAGGAATCATAGAATACAAGTAATTATTAAACCGGAATTTAGCGACCCAAGTTGAATCAGGAAGCCAGTTCCACAGGATAGTTCCCAGCGGTGCTTGAGGATTCTAACAAAATTTACTGCCACATGCAGACACTTTGTTGCCTGTGAAAGACTGTGAATATTTTTGTTTAAAGCATATTCTCATGGACTTCTGTTGGTCTTGCCTGTCCAACTCATTGGTGCTAATGAAATCGCATCCTGAAGCATTGATGGTGAAGATTCCTTGGTGCCAAGGTGTGGACTGGTGTGATTTCACATTGAATATGCTTGCATGTCTTTCTCCTTAGTGTATCCTGGAGGGAACGGGATGGAGTTTCCAGTGGCCAATGCTCCATGTCCACAGTTCACAGATGGGCTTCAGTAACTCCCCCTCCAGGAACCTCATCCCACCCCACCCTCAGATTAAATGTATCTCCTCTCTTCTCCCGTATATCCTATGTAGGCCTCTAACACAGCACCTACTACATTGTGTTATGGTTCATTTACTTGCCAAACTCCCTTGACTGGACCTTGGAGTCCTTCCTGGACAGGATGCCTGGCACTTTGGAGGTGCTCAGTGAATGTTCCTTGGCTGGCTGACTGACTGCCTCAAAGAATATGTTTTTAAGCTTCCAGCTCCAAATGGGTCTTTGCTATCAATAATAGTTTTATTCATTCCTTATTGCCTCTCTTTCATCCCTAAGCCTGATTCTAAACCATTCCACTCTTCATGCCCCTTCCTTCTATTCACTTCCTAACTGCTTTCACCCTTCACAAATAACCATTCTTCTTCTTCCCCTTCCTCTGCCCCCAACTTCTCTGGACACATTTTTCTCCCCTTCCTATCTTAGAAGCAGTCCTCTTGGTTTCCACGTCTGTCCCCTCCATCTATGCTTTAGATCACAGCCATCTCCTCTGGAATCTTGTCTACCAAATGTCTCCTTCCCATCTCTATCTGCAGTTTCTTTCTCACTGCTGATTCTTTCCCCAAAATGTCATAACATGCCAAGCTGTCCTATTTTCTAGTAAAGTTTTCATTGTCACTGCTCCCCCATCTGTCAGTTTCTCTTGCGTCTTCACATTTCCCAAACTCATCATATTCATCTCCTAACTTCCCACCCTGCTTACAGTCCAGCTTCTGCCCTCACCTAATTTCCAAATCCAGAAGACTCTTCTTGAAGGAGTCTTCATATTTCTGTCCAGACCCCTAGCTGGCATTAATAGTGCCATCTTTGGGGCAATTCCTTCAGGATTCTGTCTTCTCAATAAATTCTACTTTCTAACTAATAATAATAAATAATAATAATAATAATAATAATGCCATCTTTTCCCTAGCTGCCCGGGCCAGAAGTTTGGTGGCATTTTCTACCTCCCTTCTCCTCCTTAACATATGCCCCTCTGTAAGAATAAAAATACTTGTGTTAATGTTTGTACATTTATTTTTTATTTGGTATACAACTAAAAATATTGTATAAAGCAGAGGAATGACTTGAAAACATTCGTCAGGGCATTCTGATTTGGCAGCGAAATTTTGCTATGTGCAAAGGCCAGCGAAGAAGCATGGAAAGTAGTAAACGCAGTGAATGAACTACATGCATCATATGCACAGCAGCTCTCCTTCAGAGTTCTGATTCCCACACGTTCTAAGCACCAACAGAAAGTATTTCGTTGAAGAAAGCCCAACCCAACCAAGACTTCAAGCAGAATGTTCTGGTTTTTCACAAATAGTTGTGACATTTTTCGAAATGCTAACACAAAATGTATACGTATGGATGTGGAAAGAGGGAGGGAAGGCGAGAGAGCGATGCAGGATCCTCCTTGTGTTTCTGTGTGGTAATGTCATCAGAAGTCTTTTGGGCAACAAAACTATGCTTTTAATCTCTTCTTTAATACCACATATGATTGGGATTTCTCCCACTAAGACCTTTAATGAACCTCTGCAAAGTAGTTCAGCCGTCACACTGGAAGTTAAGCTATCCATGTCAGCTTGTTCGTCATTCCCTCTTTTACAAAACTGAACCCTCTGCCCCCTTGATCTCTTTTGTACCAATACTCTGAGTATTTGTCTTTTTCTTTCTTCCTTTCTTTCTTTCTTTCTTTTCCTCCCTTCCTCCTTCCTTCCTTTCTTTCTTCCTTCCCTCCCTCCTTCCTTCTTTCTTTCCTTCCTTCTCTCCCTCCCTCCTTCCTTCTCCCAACCTCCTTCCTTCTTCCCCTCCCTCCCAACCTCCTTCCTTCCTTCTTTCCCTCCCTCCTTTCTTCTCACCTTCTACTTTGGATTAAAATGGAGGTTTAGTTTGAATTTAAGAAACAGTAACAGAAGGGGAACGTAACCAGCCCCCCACCTCCCCGCCCCACCACCACCACCCTGTGTCTATTTTTATTGCCCCTGCTCAGACAGAGCCATGAGGAGAGAGAACCAGGGTTTGTTAGGCCAACCATGAAGAAGCTGCCGTGGTGGGAAGTGCGTGACTGAAACCCAGCAGGATAGTGCTTACATTGCACTCAGACCTACCCCTCAAGGAACCTGCAGAGAAAGGAGTCGTTTGTGAACCACAAGAACTGTAACACGTTATATATGCCACAGAGGGTAGCAGGGATCCTAGGGAAAATGGTAATGGGGGTCTACAGTTAGTAAAATTAGATAGCATTCCAGAAAATACTTCAGGGGAAGCTTAATTTGAAACTTGGTGCTCATGCGGGGGAACGAGCTGGGAGCGGAGTGGGGCCATGTGAAACATGGAGGCACCAGCAGCCGGCGGGGTTTGTTCAGAGGACAGAGGCGTGGACAACAGGGCCAGAGCCCAGGTTGCAGGAGGCTTGTGGTGCAGTGAGGAGGCAGAGGAGGGAGGGGGAGACTCAGAATGAACTAGAGACAGAGCTGTACTGGGAGTCATGGCATGATACATTATTTTGACTTTATGCTTAGTCAGTAAGAGACCATTAGTTCTTTCTAATAAGCAAGGTGTCTTATCTGTAAAATGGGGATAATGCACTCTGTATTGCTGGTGAGTAAAAAGAGCAATTGTCATGCCTTGATATATATTTGTTCCTTTATTTTTGAACCAGATAAATTATAGAAATAGGTTATAAATCTAGGAGAACGTGAAAGGATATTATTAGGATATGAATGTAACTTTAAAAAATCATTTTATAAATATTCAGGCAGTTTTCATTTTTCCCAAGCTTTAAATATTCTATGTTCTGTGTAAATATTTAAAAGATGAAGAAGCTCGTAGCTTGTGATACTAACACTTTGGGAGACTGAGGCAGGAGGATTGCTTAAGGCCAGGAATTCATGAGCAGCCTGGACAACATAGCAAGACTTCATTGCTACAAAATTTTTTTTAAAAAATTAGCAGAAAAAAAAAAAATTAGCAGGGAGTGGTGGTGGAGGCTGAGACAGTGAGATCACTTGAGCCTGGGAGGTCAATGCTGCAGTGAGCTATGATTGTGCCAGTATGCTCCAGCCTGGGCTGCAGAGCAAGACCCTGCTTCTTTTTTAAAAAAGAAAAAAGATAAAGAGGCATCAACTCATGTGATTTGTATCTAGTTCTAATCATTATATGGGTTGTATCAATTTTCTGGACTTTTTTAATGTTCTGGACTTTTCTAAGTCTTGGTTTTCCACATGTATAAATTTTTTGCAGTCTGATGAATTTAGTAATCTGTAGACTAAAATGCTTAGAAATGGACAGAACGAAATTACTTGTTTTACTAAAGATACTTTTTTTCTTTTGTTTTATTTTTATTATAAAGATGTAGGGTACAGGGTTAGGTATACAAACATTGATTATGCAGGTACCCTTGTTGATAAGGTGTGCCCCTCCCTCCCCTAACAGTTTGCCTCAACTGTCAATCCCACCTCCCCTCCCCTGACAGTTTCCCACCTCTGCCAATCCCTTTCTTATAGTATTATAATTGTTCAAGGTCCACTTATGAATGAGAACATATGGT
>CAUYQG010244172.1:0-16319 GCA_963574415.1 Tarsius wallacei
TACCATGCCCGGCTAATTTTTGATTTATTGTAGAGATGAGGTCTTGCTTGCCCAGGCGGGTCTCGAACCCGCGGGCTCAGGCAATCCACTCACCTCAGCCTCCCCAGGCGAGGGATTACAGGCTGAGCCACCGAGCCCGGCAGAACTTTCAATTCTTCATTCAGCAGGAGGGATGAGAGTGGGCAGCCTTGTCTTGTTATGGTTTTCAGGGGAAATGATTCCAAATTCTGTCTGTTTAGCGGTGTGTTGACTGTGGGTTTCTCATAGATGGTTTTTACTATTCTGAGGTATGTTCTATCTATGTTCGAGGATTTTTATCAAGAAGGGGTGCTGGATTTTATCAAAAGTTTTCTCCGCGTCTAATGATATAATCACTTGGTTTTTGTTTTTACATCTGTTGATGTATTTAATTACATTATGGTCTTGCAGATGTTGCACAAGCCCTGCATCCCGGGAATGAAGCCTACTTGGCCATGGTGAATGATTTTTGAGATGTATTGTTGGATCTGGTTTGCTAGAATCCTGTTGAGAATTTTAGTATCTATGTTCATCAAGGATATTGGCCTGTAGCTCTCTTTCTTTGTTTGATCGTTACCTGGTTTGGGTATCAATGTGAGACGAGCTTTATAAAATGATGTGGGGAGAATTTCATCTTTCTCAGTTGCCTGGAATATTTTTAATAGGATTTTTGACGTTCTGACTTGTCCACAGTGAGCGCCCTGCAATTTGTAAACTGCAGTTCAAGTTTTCCATACCTCATCGCTGGTTCTCACAGCAGTTTTCACTCATGAATCTCTGTTCTGGTTAGCTGTTTTCATGTGAGAGACCTATCTGTCTCTCCAGTCTTTGGAACAGTGGGTTGTCCTGTTTCTTTCCTCTGCTTATGGATCTAAGAATGGTTAATTTTTCAGTCTCTTTAGGTTTTGCTTGTCATTGGAATGAAGAGATAACACTCATGCTCCTTACATGTGGTACCAGAAACAAGACATCCTTGCATTTTTATTTTTACAAAAAATTAAAAGTGCAATATGCAAAAGAATAAGATATAAGATTTGGTCTAATAATAAAAAGGTGACTCAATAACTGTTAGGAATAATTTTCTGTGTATATAGTCGAGAGTTTCACAGAAATGATTTTGAGTAAATTTTCTATTGTATCTTAACATCAGTGATGTAATCCATGCATTTGTAATACTGAAAACATAACAGAGAAAGTGAAATATAAAGAACAAAGCAATACATTTAGCTTTCAACACTGTCTTCTTCTTTGCCTCTATTTTATGTCTTTTATAGAAATTGAGATTCAATAGATGGTTTTTTAAAATATTTCCTTGTTAAAAAGTTATCTGCTAAGTGTTAGTTAGCCTTTTCAAGAGATTAGTATTTCTCATACCAACCTAATATTAATTGAAAACTATATGTAAACTTCACCCGAGCAGGCATTTTTTGTCTATTTTGTTCATTTCTGTATCCCCAAAGCTTAGCACAAACTCTGACATATTGCAAATACTCAGAAAACATATATTGATTGAAGAATGAGTGAACTGAACTCATAAGATTCAGATATTAAATGAGGCCATTTAAAACATTAAAAGTGGCATTAGCATAAGACCCTCATACTCTAAAAATTTGATGACGGCCTTTTTTGGTCTAAATTATTACAGAATCTTTATGGACCTTTAGAAAATAATTTCTTGGTCAGAAATGTATATTACTTAAAAGCTAGGTTGAAGAAGAAAATTCTGTATAGATAATTTGGGGCGTTTATTTTCTCAGTACCCCCCCCAAATAAAAATACAGTTCTGGCATTTGAAAAATACTCTCAGAGTGCATAAATTGGGAATTAATCACATGTAGTCATTAGGGCTTGTTGTTTGCTCATCTATGTTGAGACTGAAATCAATCAAACGAGCTAGCCTCTGGGCAAAATTTCAGTTGATTCTAGGCTTATAAACAATAAAGCTAATAAAATTACTTTTACTGAGTTCAGATATTATCAATTTAATAAAATATATTGATAAGGGTTTTTAAAAATCAGTTTTATTTTAGTATCTTTTTTTAACTGAATAAAGTTACCTTCAGGCTTTGTTGTTGTTTTGTTTTACTGTGTGTTTTGTTGTTCACCTTGATGCATTGATATTCTTAGTGCTT
Source organism: Tarsius wallacei (assembly GCA_963574415.1). NCBI lineage: Eukaryota > Metazoa > Chordata > Mammalia > Primates > Tarsiidae > Tarsius > Tarsius wallacei. The sequence continues at coordinate 2,151 of CAUYQG010244172.1, forward strand.
GATCTATGGCAATAACCTTTTAACAGTTTTCCTTATCTTGAGTGTCTCATCCATTCAATTTGCCTCAAATGGATAGCACTGCTTCTGCCTCCTCTGGTCAAAAACCTGCAGGGACTCCCCATTACCTGAAGAACAAAGTCCAAATTCTTCTTCCTTCGGGAAATGATCCCTGCTGCTTTTACCTGCCTCTTAAATATATTTTAAGCACAAGCATTCCTCTCCATCACTGTTAACGTCTTAGTTCAGCCCACCTTCTCTATTACCTGCACAGAATCTTCCCTAGTTCTGTTTCACTCCTGCCCTTCACTTTCTGCGGCATCATATGATCACTAGAGTGATGCTTTAAATTAACCTTGCTCACAACTTCACAGAACTGTGCCTTTTAACTGTTTGGCAGTGTGCTGATAGATCCATTTCTAATTTTTTCTATATCATCCTTTATCGCAGGAAGCTTTGTTCTAAACTTCCTTGCTTTTGGTTGGTTTCAGAGTAGGGTGCAAAAGTGGGAGGGCAGTATCTTCTCGCTACATCTCTTCAGCCTGGTGGTAAGTGCTGTGCTAAATGTATAGGTTGCCTGAATATCCCCTTCTTGGTTTTTTAACTCTTCCATCACCATTGTAATCAAGTTCCAGGAGAAAACTGCTTCTGTCTGAAGTATCTGCAATGGTTTCTGGGGTTTTTTGTTGCTCTTGTGGTTTGTTTGTTCTTCTGATTGAGCCCCCAGTGACACATGACTCTTCCTCTTTTGCTTGGGGTGAAATTCAGCGGATTTTATCATATCTCTGAGGCCTCCATGACCTGTTTCTTGCTTATGTTTGTAGCTTCATGTCTCACTACATTCTGTTTCATTCACTAGAAATTTTCTGTAAAAATATTCTAGTTTTGCTGCCAGGAACACCCTTACTTTTACTGAGTTTAGGAAAATCTGACTCATCTTTTAGTTCTAAGCATGAATACACTTTTTACTGAAAATCTTAACTGACTTACGAAGATTATATGTTCTCCTGTGGCAGCTTCAATTGCTCTTAAACATTTAATTTCTAATCATTTTGTTCATTGTCTGCCTCTACCTTCATTAAGTCATAAGCCCCCAAATAAAGGAATGTTGATACAGCAGAAGATTAAACTAGTGGTTGTTACACGGGTACCTCTCAACAAATATTTGCTAAACTCAGTTTTAAAATCTCCACTTGATCAGTTAAAAAATATTGAATTCTAAGAATTATGAAAGCAAAGATTACACATTCTGGTATAGATAAGGAATAGAAGACAAAGTGCTTGAAAAAAGATGTGTTAAGAGCATGAGGAATATGAGGGATGTGAACACAGAAATATATAGGAGTACCATAGAGAAGATTCTAACCTGGACTAGGGGAAGGCTGGGTTAAGAAGAATGACCAAAGTTATAGAGGCAAATTTGCAGATACAATTATTTAAGCCAGAGAGTCTCAGTTGTAAACACACATAGGGATCCAGGGCTTTAAAAACCAAGGCTCGTGCCTTACTCCTTTTTTACTTTAAAGATATGGGATACAATTCAGGGTTAGGTATACAAATGTTCATTATGCAGTTACCCTTGTTGATGAGGTATGCCCCACCCCTGGCAGTTTTCCACTACTGCGAATCCTTTTTTTTTTTTTGAGTTGAAGTCTCACTCTGTCACCCAGGCTGGAGTGCAGTGGCACACCCACGGCCACCCCAGCGTAGACCTGCTGAGCTCTGGTGATCCTTCCGCCTCAGCCTTCCAAGTAGCTGGAACTACAGGAGAACGCTACCATGACCGAATGATTTTTTATTTATTGTAGAGATGAGGTCTCGGCCAAGTTGCCCGGGCTGGTCTTGAACTCGTGGGCTCAGGCAATCCACTCACCTTCGCCTCCCAATGTGCTAGGATTACATGCCGAGTCAAAGAGCCCTGTTCCTTTCTTATAGCATTGTGATCGCTGTTCAAGCTCCACTTATGAGTGAGAACATGGGGTACTCAGTTCTTTGTTTCTGTGATAGATCACTCAGTATTATAGACTCTAAGTCCATCAAAGTTGCTGTGAAGTTCACAATTATGTCCTTTTTTATGGCTGCATAATATTCCACTGTGTATGTGTACCACATTTTTTTTAATCCAGTCCTCTTTCTATGGGCAGCATGGTTGGTTTCATGTTTTTGCTATTGTGAATAATGCTGCAATAAAATGCGTGTGCAGATATACTTTTCATAGAGTGATTGAGTTCCTCCGTGCATATTCCCAGTAATGGGATTGTGAAGTCATATGGAAGATCAATTTTTAGATCTTTTGGGAATCACCAAGTTGTTTTCCACAGAGGCTGTACTAGTTTGCACTCCCACCAGCAGTGTAGAAGCGTTCCCTTACTGCCGCATCCTCTCCAGCATCTGTTGTTTTTTGAGTTATTGATGATGGTTATCCTGACTGGGGTTAGGTAGTCCACTCCTGACTAGCAATTCTGGTGTGGTTGCTTGATGTTTTTGTTGGTGGTGATCTTTTCTGCAGCCAGGATTAAAAAGTATCTTATTCGTTAAACGACTTAGTACATAGACAAACATAGAGATATTAAAGAAAGGCAAGTAAATGATTTTCACACAACATACTTGGAGGTAGACTCCTACAAAGACTGCTTGGGACATAGGTAAAAACAACAAGAAAGGACACTATAGCAATAAGCAGGGACCTAGCGCTGAGCTCTTTAGTGGAGTTTGTATTTTATAATGCCAGAAATGGGAAACCCTTGGAAAACTTTAAGCAAGAAAGGAGGAATTTGATCAGGTGAGAGTTTGAGAAAGATCACTGTGAACCTTGTAAATTAATAGGCTACACTGAAACTTGCCATAGTCCCAAGTGGATGTGCTTTGGAGAAGTACCCATGGCAGGATGTTAAGACCAAATACTTGAGAGATGTGTCTGAGCTGTGTTTGCAAAAAGTTGCTTCAGAGCTTGTGCTTCTGTGTTGCTTGAAACACCAATTCTAATCTCCCTGTGATTAGGGGAATTTAATTCATAAGACACCTCTAAATTTAAGCACAATACGGTCTTAAAATGTTTTAAATAAAAGCATCCTTGTCTCATACAGTTTTCACAGCTTTAGAAGACTGATTTTTTGAGACTGTGTCACCAGTGTCATACTGATCGCACGTGGGGTGTCACGCCATCATTTCCCTTGCACTTGAGTAATTCAGTGTGCATTTCCAGCTCAAAAGACGTGACTTTGGACTGGATGCTTCTCTATGCTTCTATAGATGGGATGGAGGGATGGATGGTAAGCCACGACGTTAAGGGTGGGGAGATTCAAAGCAGTTATCCTTTTAGTTCCTTCTGGTCCTGTAGAAGAATAACTGTGCAAGTTTCTAAGGATCAACGAGCAAACCATACCCCATCTCTTACAAGGAGAAAGAGAGAAGTGTGAATTCCCATATGTAACTGTTCCTTTAGACTAAGAAACCTTCGCTACCCTATTCCCCACAGTTCTTAGATGGGTTGCTGAGAATCTTGCACTATCTCAGTCCCCAGACTCAGGGGGACCACTGGGTCCAGCACTCCTTGGAGTTCCCTAGGGAGAAACTCAGACAGTTTTACCAGCCGTGTTGAATTGAATAGAGCCACCCTGCTTAGTGACTTTTCTTCCACCCCTGTGGGAGACAAATAAGCACATGGCTTATTTGGACTTGTGTGTGGCCCTCTCTCTGTGTGTGTCCCATGTGGTCAGTTGTTTCAAGTACCTCTCATTTCAGCTCTACATATCAGTCAAGCTTAGGTTACTCAATTGCTTACAGGTAGCTGAGTGTGTTGGATGTTTTATTTGGGACTAATCTCTGGTCCCCATAGGGGGACAAGAGTATGATCACACTTCAGCCCACTAAAAAAAAAAAAAAAAAACATAAGTGGAGGAAGTAAAAGCTTTGCAGGTTTTCTCCCCCCTAATGGACCAAAACACCGCAGCTTGTGTATGCTTTTATTTATAAAGTGTTTTTCTCTGTCTGCATGCTTAGAATAAGACGAGTGTAAAGCACTGCTGTTTAATTACTAGCAGGGCCAAAGGGTTCATTTCAATTCAAGATTATTGAAATAAAAACGTTATTTATAAATGAAATGCTGTTTTCTGTCTTAACACATAAGAATACTGCTCTAGCTGAGATTCAGCACTGCTACAGATGAATTAAATGTTTTGTATCGATTTTTTTTTAGAATTGATATTTCTATTAAACCACTCATTATTTTAATCAGGCTTAATTTTAAGATTAAATAAAACAGTGAGACGCCCTTATTTCAGTATTTCATTTATACCAATACTGATTAACTTATATGCTAGCAAGATGTCAATATTATTGTTTTTCCATCTAGTTAATAAAACCAAATGATTGCCATTATTATCATTATCATGATGAGAACATACATTAACACCATCTTATATTTACATTTTTCTTGTTACTTTTTGAAGCATACATATATTCATCATCAATCAACAAATATTTATTGAGCGCTTACCTTATTTTGAGAACTTCACAAAAATGCACTAGGGGTCACAGGCAACATGGAAAATACTTGCGTAAACTACCTCAAATACTTACGGGATGATTTTATTTATCTGTGTAATTATAGGTCTTACTATGAAAATATTAAGGAAGGTTGCCAGATAATATATAGAGGATGTTACAAGTTTTCCAGATCTATTCCCTCATTTATAAGATTTTTTCTTCTTCAGATGTAGTGCTCTATGGCATATAATATTTATTTCTAATACAGAAAACATTTATGCTGGAGTAAGGAATTGGGTTAAAATTTAGTAGATGTGTAGAGACTATTAAGGCAGAGAGAGAGAGTAGTCTGTGAAAAGAAAGAGAGACATAATTATGGCCACCTGACACAGGAGCAAAGGCTGGGGGACCCTAAGGAATTTGACCAACATCATTTTCCTAATTAAATGAAGAGTATTCCCATTTTCACATTTACCTCCCCAATACAATGCATCTCATTTGAGTAATTCTAGGTATTGTTGCAGATCAGACCAGGAATTTAATTGATGTAGTGCCCTTTCCTCTGTAAACTACTCCAAAATTGGCTTAATACATTTAAGCAAGTTTTAAAGCATAGATATCTCTGCAATAAAATATACATATATTTACAAGAAACTTTCCTGGGACATAAACTAGGCAAGAAATTTGAACATGTTGCAAGTTATATAAAAACTTTTGAGGCCTGGCATGGTGGCTCATGCCTATAATCCCAGCACTTTGGGAGGCTGAGGTGAGAGGATTGCCTGATCCCAGAGGTTCAAGACCAGTCTGGGCAACTTGTTGAGACCTCATCTCTACAATAAATTTAAAAAAAAATTAGTCAGGCATGATGGCGCATGTCTGCAGTACCAGCTACTTGGAAGGTTGAGGCAGAAAGATTGCCTGAGCCCAGCAGGTCGAGGCTGCAGTGACCGTGAGTGTGCCACTGTCCTCCAGCCTAGGCTACAGAATGAGACTGATTCAAAACAAAACAAAGCAAAACAAAACTTTTGAATGGATCCCAGGGATTATTTTCAACCTGTTCGCAAATGGATGAGAAATAAATGAATTATTCTAGAATCCAATCATTTGTTCATCAGTCATTGAGATACAACAGTAAATAAAAGAACCACTTTTATTTACTGTTGAACCACTGCTCTCTTCTAGGACTTTGAATTCTCCTTGAACAATCAGATAAAATGAAGTTGAGTGAAGAAAGAAATACTAATAATTGCAGATTTGAAAATGCGTGAAGAGAAAATAAACAAGGAAGGCTAATGGGTAATCATGAAGGAGGCTGACTTTAGTTGGGTTGTCTAGGAAAAGCAGGTATTTGAGGAAGTCCCACATAAGCTCAGACCAAGAGAAAAGAAGGTATTGACCTCCATAAAAGTGTGGAGAAGAATGCTTGAGAAGGCTCTTACACTACAGAGAGTTTATCCCAGCTCAGGAAATAAAGGAATACCATCTGGATACAGCACGCATGTCTTCATGCATACACGTATTTCAGCATTATCAAAATGTTATATAATCGGCGGTTTATGTGTCTGTTCATTCTAAGTAGATTATATGAGTACCTTAAGGGCAAATAAGCATAATGCTTACTTGTACCAATAAAGGTTATTTCTAAAAGTGAGGTACTAGTGTTTTCAAAGATCTCAGGTCCATACTCTGGTTACATTGAGAAAATTAAGTGTTTCCTAAAAATACTTTTTAATATATATTTATACTGATTTTTGGAAAAATAATGATTGTTATTTTGCCTTTTAAAATGATGTTATTAACTCTTTTAAAACTATAACTAATACTTATGCACATAGAAACAATTGATAAGCAAAAAAGAAAAAAAAACAGAAAATCGTTAGGGTTAATTGCAATCCTAATCTATAAAGATTGTGAACATTTAAGGGTAACATTACAGAATCTATGCATGTAGATGTATACTGTACATGTAAGTAAATACTTGCACATTTAAATATTATTATATGGATATATATTTTATATATGATGTATTTATGTTATAAACAATAAATAGTTTGATATGAAATATACCATTATTCCAATTTTTAAAAGTTTTGTAATCTTCTATTTTCACTTTAAAAGATACCCAGAACATCTTCACAGATATAAAAGGGTCATGGTATTCTAAGATTTTAAAAATCAGAAATGTGTGTCCATTTTTATGATGCTTTTTTGTTGTGGTTTCATTAAGGTTATATATTTTCTTTGTCAAATTTTTCTGTACTAAAACACATTAGAAAATGTTATAATGTTGAATCAATCATATAGTAGCCGAATAAGTCATCCCTTTTATATTATTCTTTTAGTGATGTGATGGATTTGATTAGAAAATATTTTATTTAGGATTCTTATATCTATATCCTGAAGTAAGATTGGCATACCGTTCTCTTTTCTGTTTTTTCCTTATATGGTGGTAGAACCAGGTTTTATCTAGCATTCTTGAATGAGTTGAGATTATTTTTATGCTTACAAACCTTGAAGTAATAAAAGTGATAAGTGCCCATTTGATGATAGATCTCTGACTATATTTGCAATTCATTCCCTGGCTTTTGTATAGTGAGCTTGTCTATTTTCTTTTGAGTCAGTTTTTACTTTATAATCTTTTTTAGAAAAATGTGTTTCACGCATGCTTTAAAACTTAGGGATATAACATTACACTTAGTACTCTGTGTTTTTTGTTTTGTTTTGTTTTATTCCTTCTTGTTTCTGTCCTCACTGCTTTACCAGTATATATTTATTTCTTTGCTAAGTCTCTTGCTTTTTGGTTAACAGTGGATCATACACAGATTTGAGGGCAATGTAGAAACAGCACAAATATGTTAAATATGCTTCATTAGCTTATATTTCAAAGAACGGGAGCTGCCCACACAGCATAGTAGTGCAAGGTGACTTGGATGCTATTCCCCTTCCCGTTCCCAAACGCACTCACCCTGTCTGTTGCCTCCTTTTGTCAGTGAACTCCACTTCCAATCTAGTCTGGGTGGCTGCGGGAGCAGGATGAGTAGAAAGGCTACCTACTACAGCAATGTAAGTGGTTGCTCTCTGATCTCTTTAAGTACCCACCCCGCCACATGTGGTCCACGCTCTTATTTTACATTTCTTCTTGAGTTCTATTGGAAGAACACTTTAATAACAAAATGCATTGGAATAGTCTTCAGCTCTGGTAGAGTTCACTGGCAATTTATTCATATTTGTTTTATGATTTCTAAAAGTGTTTTAAAACAGCACATTGTTTATAAAGTAACTAAGATATTGAGGACTCGAACAAGAATACACAGAAATGTCATGTTTCGTGAGTTTAAAAAGCTTTTGAAAATCCCAAAATATCTGCTTCCTAAATATGCAGTCAGTGTTGCCTAATACTTCTAGAATTATAATTACACAGCATGGAAAGGAAGTTTAGGGGAAAATGATAAACTGTGTAGCACTTGGAGCTCCTAAAACTTATATTCTACATCCTTTTTACATTTTCCTGTGATAAATTACCGAAAAAAATAAAACTGTAATTCAAAGAGAATAAAACATGGTTTGCATGCTGTCTTTTCTCTTACCTAAAGTTTTATTTCATTCTGTCACAAAGTTCTCATCACAGTAATCATTCTAGTAAAAATAAAAATGATTGCTAGCTTGGAAAATATACTGGGACTCTGTCTTTACAAAAGAAATTTTTTAAAAATTAGCCAGACATGGTGGCTCTGATTTGTAATTTCGGTTACTTGGGAGGCTGAGGTGAGAGGACCTATTAGTCTAGGGTTTGGATGCTGCAGTGAGCTATGACTGCACCACTGCACTCCAGCTTGGGCTACAGAGAAAGATGCTGTCTCTCTCTAAAAAAAAAAAAAAGCCAAGATAAAAAGCAATAGCTGATAGCAAGTACTGAATACTTTTATGTCAGACACTAAAGTATTTATATGAGTTACCCGTTAATTCTCCTAACACTATGAGTTATAACTTTTTTTTTTTGAGTTGGAGTCTCACTGTCCCCCAGACTGGAGTGCAGTGGCCACTCCCGGCCACTGCAGCCTCGACCTGCTGGGCTCAGGCAATCTTTCCACCTCAGCCTTCCAAGTAGCTGGAACTACAGGCGTGCACTACCACGCCCAGCTAATTTTTGATTTATTGTAGAGATGAGGTCTCGCCAACTTGCCCAGGAGGGTCTCGAACCCGCGGGCTCAGGCAATCCACTCACCTCAGCCTCCCCAAGAGAGGGATTACAGGCTGAGTCACTGAGCCCGGCTTATGAGTTGTATCTTAACAGCATCTAAGAGCAGAAAGGCTTAATAACTTGGTCAAGGTCACCTAGTTAGTCAGTGGTGGGTCTGGAATATAAACCCGATAATCCTACGCAAGACCTATGTAATATATCAGTAGGTGGTTTTCTTTTTGACAATTAAGAATGAATATTTGAGAGTTGTCATACATTTCCTTTGGTGATATATTACATACTGTGTCATAAAATCTAATATTGGTATCCATAAAATATCAATATGATAACTAGATTTTAAAAATATTGAACCTTATTTTTGAACTACATTGTAAAGAATGTGCCAACACAGATATTTGAAATCATTTCTGAAGTCAAGCCACTAAAGTATGAGTTTAAGTAGAAAAGTCAGTACAAGCCCATATACTTGAGAGAGGATCCCAGAGTGACTTGGTTGACTTTGTTTTTGACATGATGGTGGTTGTTGCCCCTTTTGTTTTTTTTTTTGTTTTTCTATGACTTCATCAACTTAAGTTATAAATGATCTATAAAGGTACAAATGAGATTCTATGATTCTCTCATTTTGTCAGTATCTGTAGTGCCCTGGAAATTCATTTTATAAATTGTACTTCATTATGCGGGCTGACATTTGATAATTTCAGAGACTCCTACTGTAAAAAATTCTGATTTATTATAGATTGGCATTTATCTATCATATTGTTACTGTACTATTCTCTGACTGATCTTCGTGTTAAGTAAGCAGGTAAAAGCTTCAAGGCAATGACTTGAATTTCCCAAACTTTTATTTAAAACTGAGTCTTCCCTAATTGTGTGTATGTGTGTGTGTGTGTGTGTGTGTGTGTGTGTGTGTGTATCTTAAGAATGGTGGCAATATAGGAAAAGACTGGACTTAGACATTATTTGAAAAGTTAATAATTTAGCATGTGTTTTTGGCCTTTAAAGAGGCCCTGTGCTTACTGATGAATGCCTGAATAGCTAAGGAAAAAAAATTAACAAAGCATTAAAATTAACTATGAAATGACTATTGTCTTAGTATGACTCAGGAAACTCACGTCTCAATACACTTTAAGAAATGTGGTCTTTTCCGTCTATTATCGCCAAGAAATAACAAATGAGGGAGTTCATCTCAGAGAAATGACAGTTGCAGAAAAGGCAACCAATGCTGTACTACTGTAGATAAACTCTCGAAGAATTAAAAAGTAAAAAGAGCTACTTTGCGGGACTGTGTAGCCAAAACATTCTAGTAAAAATGTCTATAAAGAAACTTACTTTTCAATCATAAAATACAAGTCAAGTAACAGAAGCATCTAAATAACTTTTTAAATTGGCAAACATGATCTTTAAGTTGTCAATTTTAATTTGTTCTAAAATCCCTTGTGCTTATCTCTTAACAAGGAAATATTGGTGCAAAGGTTTTTTATTCCTTTTTTTTTCTTTTTTAAATTTTCACTGTCATAGCAAATAGCTTTGAAAATTAGGTTTTGAGAAAACTTTTATTCAGAAACATATATTGTATTTTTATTTAATGGATCTGTTTGTATTTACCAGTGTTCTTTAAATTTTTCTTGCGTAGAATGCAAAGAGAAGTTTCTTCTGAAGAATATTTTCCCCTTACATAAATCTGTTCTGAAGAATAAATTTTCAATTAAACATCAAAAGAAGCTTATTTTCATTACACTTTGGGCTTTGAATACAATAAATAACTGAAAGTATACCTGCATATCATTACTTTTAGGAAAGAGATACTTCAAATAACTCATTCTCTTAGAAATCACGTAAATGATCCAAAACAAAGATTCTCATTCCCTGTGGATGATCAGACTCTCAGAGGGCCCTCCTCCCAAGGCATGACTGCTACCAGAGTCATTCTATGTTTGATCAGGAGGGCCAGTGCAAATTCAAAACAAGGCATTTGGAAAATGCACTTCACTGACAAGTAGCCGTTTAGAACAATTCCTTCGAACTTTCTTTTCTTGACTTGACTAAGATGACCAAATTTTATCAAGCAAAATATAGCTAAGACAAAGTGCCTTGAATAATTATAGCATGTTGGCACACATGAGGCTTCTGAAAGAATTGAAGAAAAATAAGTTTGCAAGTCTATAAGAAGTCCTCTGGAAGGATACCCTAGGCTCGCAGCAGTGTATCTATTTGCATGCAAGAGTGTCAAGTTTTAGGTCTTGTCGGATGAATTTGAGGTGCAGTGACAGATATTTTGTTGATTTGAAGAAAAATCATGCTAATTAATCAATATGACAGTGAGCAAAGACTTTGTTAGATTTGCCTAATTTTTACCGCCTTCTTTTCTCCACTGTCCTTCCTGTGACTCTCTTCAGTGAAGTGCACACTTAGAATGATCGTCCTAATTCTAGGATGTTCTAGTTTTCAGAGGGAGAAACGCATTAACCAAAGATGACCAACTGAAGGCATTATATGCTAGGTGTTAGATTTTTTTGATTTGTATATAAAAATATATAAAACCCTTAACTTAAGTTGTCTACTCTTCCTACTCATACAGAAGACAGGCTTTTTCTATTTTAGAAATCTAAAGGGTCTGATATAAAATGAAATATACTAAAGGCAAAATTGAAAAATAAATATTACTGCAGATGAAAATTGCCATGCTTAATTTTTCTTGGAAGGATTTTGATTAGTGCTTCATATTTGTACTGGTAAAACAAAAGCACATCATTTTTCTACTAATACTGATTTGGTAGACCTTTTAAGTACTCTCAAATATTTTCTTCCTTCGACTATTATATTGGTTGAACACAGCAGCACTCATTAATGATAAAAACTACATTATTTTTTAGTTGAAAAAGACAATTTGAATAAAATAATTTGATATGCTGTTTGAAAAGATTTTGTCTTATTAAGTACTGTGGACATTTAAAATTTCTTTTATTCACTTCTTCACAGATTTATTTCAAAAAGTCAGAGCTTTTTATAAATAACTAAAATTATTCAGAAAGCTTCCATTTCAAAACAACTGTGAACAGTACATGTGAGAGCAGAGTAGTTTTTGGATAATGACTGGGATGAGCTTTTTCTCCGTACTCAAGCTAAATTAGATCCTTTTCAGGTCTGAAAATGTATATCCAGTTTTTTTCCCTGTGCTTTGCCGTACATGCCTGATGCTGTCTGCCTTTGCCTGAAAGCACCTCTATGAAAATAGGCATGGGCTCTACATGAGAGTGTGAAGAAAGTGCGGCTTGGTGGGCAGATTGACGGATAAACAGGAAAAGCATCTAGGCATCAAGTTTGAATCCCTCCGTCTTCACGTGTTACCTGATTTTTTATAACACTGAATTGTGTCGAATGGTCTCATCTTTAAAAGAAGGAAAGAGGAATGCCTGGCAAAGGTAGTACGAACAATGGGAAGTCCAATGTAATCAACTACCAGATCTTAATGATCTGTTTTGCAGTTCTATAGGACAGTTCTTTTTTTCAGATTTGGTCACTATTATTTATGATGCTTATTTTATGGATGTAATTAAATTCTTTACCATTCTAACCTGGAAGGTTCTATGAGGAAGATAGTTCTAGCTAAACCAATTGCCTTCATCATCAGGGAACATATTTACAAGTGAATGAAGTCGGAGTCTTCCATAAAGAAGAGAGGACCCAGCAAATGTGAAAAGAGGCCTTTGGACTTTGTATCAATCTTTATAGTTGATGCAGCTCATTCCTCACTGACAGAATCTCACAGCTCTCCGATTCTGGTATCACGGCTGTTAACAGCGTAGTTTTGATATGTTGCTTGCCATCTTTAAAATTCCCAGAAATTATATTTTTTATTCAAGTGGTGGTATAAACATGACTTCCTTATCAAACGAAAATGTTTAGAATGACTAACTTTTGAATTTATCTAGGTGTAATTGCAAGTTGAAAAATATTGAAATTAGACCATAGTTATAAAAATAAAATGTATTTTAAGTATAGACTGTTGAATGTTATTTCCCTTCTGGAAAGCTCATCAGTGAAATAGAAAACTTTTGAGGCTGTTGTTGCTAACAACTTGTAATTTTAATTTTTTTCTATTGGTCTTTTTACCTTGATTTATGATTTTAATAATCTACAAATTCTAAATTCCACCCACAACAGATATTGCAAGAAATGATGCTAAGTGGCTAAATAACAAAACTGGACATAGCACATTTATCTATGGTAATAATTCTCTCACTGTTACAGATAATTAACATTAATGCTGTAACAGAGATTTAGTTTGAGTTGCTTCTTGTAAAACCTTTCACACTGGTTATTTATGGTTATTTATCTCTTGAGAATGTATGAATGTAAAACACTTCATAACTATGAAGAGCTGTTACATAGAAGTTCCTGAATTGGGAGATTCATGGATAGTGGTTTCAGAGTGTTGGTGCCCTGACTGGATTAACTAGAGCTGCAGTCTTTTCTGATCACAAACTTATTTGGACAAATAACCATTTCTGAGATCCAAGAAAGGGTTGAATGGTAAAGAAGCATCTTGAGAGGAGAAAGAACCACAGCAACAAAAAACGTTGAGGAGAAACAGCTGAATAGTTTCAGAAGACATAATAAGAATTTACCTTTGATATGATCACAAGGGTCATATGCCCTGTTAAGTCAGGGAGCTGTAATCTGGTGCTTCACAAAAGATGCAAAGAATTGCACAGATGGTTAGGTTGGAAAATATGGTTTATTTAGAAAGTAAGTGAGAGAGAGAGAGAGAGAAAGAGAGAGAGAGAGAAGGGATTTTCCTTTCCAAGGTAGGACAGTGGGCCAACACTTGGGGAAACACAGCCCGACCAGAACTCAAAGAACACATGACTAGACCAGAGCTTAACAAAGCAATGGTCAATGACTGCCTTTAAACTTTCCCTTAATGGGATCAGGTCAATAACATGATTGGGTGATGGTCTGTTCCACGTCATCACAAAGGGGCAGATAAGCACAGGTACTGACTGACATCAGGTGATGGATGGCAAGCAGATTGGTGAGTTAGTCATATGACTGTTCCACATTGATGGGGTCTGTGTCAAAAAGGTCACAAAGAGCTGATTAAGTTAACTTGTTTCTTATGCAAAATACTTGGAATGGAAAAGCTAATTAGTACAAAAGAAGCTGGGGAGGGAGTTTAAAACAATTATCAATAGCCATGTCTGAGGAACCCATTATGTCCTTGATTAGAGGACAAGCTAAGAGAATGTTCAGAGAATATGACACAACTAGGCTGTGTCAAAATTGCTTCTCTTTGGCTATATTGACTCTGTTTTGGCCTTTCATGTTCTGAAGATAAAACTTAAGCCAGGGCTGGGTGTAATCCCAGCACTTCGGTAGGCCAAGGCGAGAGGGTTGCCTGAGCCCAGGGGTTTGAGACCAGCCTAGACAATTTGGTGAGACCTCGTCTCTACAATATATCAAAAAATAAGCTGGGCATG
>CAUYQG010244174.1:0-13567 GCA_963574415.1 Tarsius wallacei
AGGCCTAACATCTAGGATCTACAAGGAACTCAAATGTGCCAAAAAGAAAAAAACAAAGAGCCACGATACAAAGTGGGCAAAAGATATGAATAGTCACTTCTCAATAGAAGATATACAGTCAACTGGTACATGAAAAAAATGCTTATCCTCACTAGTCATCAGAGAAATGCAAATTAAAACCACACTGAGATACCACTAACTCCAGTCAGAATGGCCACCATTAATAACTCAAAACACAACAGATGCTGGAAAGGATATGGGGAAAAGGGAACACTTCTGCACTGTTGGTGGGAGTGTATACTAATACCACCTCTGTGGAAAACAGTTTGGTGATTCCTAAAAGATCTAAAAATCAACCTTCCGTACAACCCTGCAATCTCCCTACTGGAAATATATCCAGAGAAACTCAAATCACTCTATGAAAAAGATACCTGCACATGTATGTTTATTGCAGCATTGTTCACAATAGCAAAAACATGGAACCAACCATGCTGTCCATCGAAAAAGGACTGGATAAAAAAATGTGGTACATATACACAATGAACTATTACCAGCCATAAAGAAAGACAAAATTATGAACTTCACAGCAACTTGGATGGACTTAGAGGCTGTAATACTGAGTGAGCTATCACAGAAACAAAAAACTGAGTATCACATGTTCTCACTCATAAGTGGACCTTGAACAGTTATCGTAATACTATAAGAAAAGGATTGGCAATAGTGGGAAACTTCCGGGGAAGGGGGAGAGGGTGGCAGAATTGGCAGTAGTGTGAAGGGGGGGCACACCTCATCAACAAGGGTACCTGCATAATGAACATTTGCATACCTAACCCTGAATTGTACCCCACATCTTTAAAATAAAAAATTTGAAAAAAATTAATAAATCCTCTCACATTAGCTGAGCTCCTGGCCTGGCCCATCCCTAACAGAAGTACCATCTTCTTGCCTCTGCAAGGCTATTTCATCTCTATGCTCTGGAGCTAAATTTTTTATGCTACCTCAGTGAGTGTGGGTGGCAAATTGTATTTTTCTTAGATGACCGTGTGTGTGTATGTGTGTGTGTGTATACGTGTGGATATCCCAAATCACTGTACTCTTTCAATAATGTGATATTGACGCTCTTCTGTTAAAAGAAGTGTCTCTGTTCCTTCTTCTTGAGTCTGGATAGTCCTATGAATACAGTAGATGTGACATTGTATGACTGCTGAGGTTAGGTAAGAAAGGTCTGTGTTCCACTTCTGCCTGACTCTTTCTCCTTAGAAGTTTGTCCTTCAACTCAGCCACCATGCCAGAGGAAGCTCTCTAGCCCACGCACAAAAATCACATGGTTCTCTCTTCTCTTACTCTCTTGACCTTTAAAAGTTGAAGTTCTTTTAGGCACTATGTGTGGCCTCTTTCCTTCTACATTCTTTTCTGGTAATTAAAATTTGCAGCACCCTCTTTATGTCAACAACTTCTAAAACTCTCACTCCACCCTAGACCATTCTGTGGAGCCCAAAACTCATATAGTCAATGGCTTCTTTGATAACTCTGCTTCTCCAATTGGATGTCTCATAAGTAATCCAAATTTGATGAGCTCCAAACTAAAATTCTGTGTATTCCTCTGCCTCCAAAATGCTTTTCTTTTAGTTGTCTTGTCTCAGGAAAAGGTATGGTGGTCTATCCAGTCTATATAAACAAATGTTTGACACTTTCTTCTATTTCAAATCCATATGTAATCCATAAACAAGACCTGTCTAACACAACTAAAAACATATCTTGAATCACTCTACAGTTCTAGATTCTCTTTTCTGCCTGAAAAAGAAAAAAAAATCACAGAAAACATTGAATACATTTTATTTCCTTCTTTTTCTTATGTACTTTGAATTTCTCAGGAGGCAGTTCAGTTTATTTTAAGTAATTATTTAAATAAATAAATTTTATGCAACATATTTTCTTTGGAGTTTTGTTTATCAGTGCTTTTTGTATGGGGAACTGGTTTGCTTGGCTCTTCAAACTTCAAAGCAAATTTTTGAGAGGAAGATATATCTTCTTACTGAACTCCAAAAGATTTGTTCCAGAAATCAGGAAATAATTTAACTTTCTAAAAGTTTTTTAAATGGTGTTTCCAAATAATAAATTTATAGTAATTAATAGGCTCAAAAGATGTCTGAATGTTCTTTCATTCTACACAACATGAAAGTTATATAGTACACTTCACTTCCTGAAACTTTCTGCTGGATAGATTCAGGGGTCATTCACTCAGTCCAAAGTAAAAGCAAGCCCTACAGGTCAAATTCAGTCTATCTCTTCCCCCATGAAAGAAGATAGGAAGGGAGGGAGGGAAGAAGGGAAGGAGGCGGGGAGAAGGGGCGGACACAACAAAATGCACAGCAAAAATAAAATGAAAGAAAAGCGAAGAAAGAAAATTTTATCTAATTAGCTAACACTCAAAGCTAATAAGATCTAATGGCTTGTCAGTAAGGAATTTGAGAAGTGAGACTTAAAAAGAAAAAACTAAGTTCACCTGCCACCGTTAGGTACCTGAAATGAAAAAGAAAGGTTTCACTAATTTATTCAAGTCAAAAAATAAGAATGGCATTCTGCTTCCAAAGCACCATTGTGCTATGAACTGTACAATTCAAGTTCATTGCATGATGTAGGAATGATCAAATTGAATTTTCTTCACTGTATGCCCTTAATCATAAAGAGTCTGTGTGCCTTTGAAAGAAAAGGAGTCTGGAATAACAAGAGCATGGAGACTTCTTTTATGTTAATGCATTCAGATGACTGAGTCATAGAAACTTGTTGAAGATATGTATTGAGCTGCTACCTCATATGAAGGACTTTTCGGAATTAATAGGCTCTGAAAGACCCAACTTGTCAGACCCCCAGTGGCTCAGAAGATTGTACATCTTTGTGAATATGACAAGACATCCAAACACCCTGAACCTGAGACTGCAGGGGAACAAGGAGCATTGCTGAATTTTTCAACGCACGAGTATGCAGACTCCATGTGGACATGTGGGCTGAGCAGATGGCAGCTGAGGATGGTACTCACTTCCCATTCCTGAACATTCAGAGCTCAAAATGTTCAAACATTTTGAAGAATTATAGAATTAATTGATGAAAATAACACTATAATTTTAGCAGAGACTCATAGAGTTCAATAAAAAAAGATCACGCCAATGTCTGTGGCTGTCTTTAGAGGTAATATCCAGATGTGACTGAACTAGCAAATGTCTGCTCTATCAAATTGTTCAACACCACAAGAAAAAGAGAGTGTGGACTGTGCCCACCGAGAAGATAAAGTATCCATGGAAATGTAACTTAACTGGTATCTAAACCCATTTATTCAAACTCTTTGAAATATGGGGCTCTTTTTTGCTCTGAAAGTATATTTTTTGCTACAGTGAATTCTTCTGATGTCCTAGCCAGATGCCTTTGACCTGGTCTGGTGTATGCCCCCTAGATGGTGTCGTTGTTGACTATTAATGGCGTGAAACTAAAACATTTTCCAGGTAATTACTCTCAGCCAAGTGAGAGTTGCCCACCCCTGCTCATAGGGACAGATCTCAGCTAATGACTTCCTTCATGGGTTTGCTTCAAGGACCAACACGACAGTGCAGTTCACGCCCCTACACAAGTTTTCCATGGAATGGGATAAAGTTAGACTTCATCTGAAACTACTTCCCAGTTTAAGTGCCTTCCACTGTCCATCCTGTTTCTCTCACTGTTTTTCTCCTAAGAAAATAAATTATATTGCCAGAATCTCTGTCTCAGGACCTACCTCTAGCAAAAATGAGCTAAAACTGTTGGTAGTAGGAGTGGTCCTGGGCAGCACACTCTAAGGTTAAGATTCTAAAATTGAATTATTTGCCAGCTAGTTTGATGAGGCCCCAATTATTGATGGTAGTCAGAGTACTGATAGTCCCTGACATGGTGTAAATCAATTATACCTGTGATTAACTGAGACAGGATATAGGCAAAAGGGAAAACATTGGTTCATGTAACATCACTGGTGTTTGAAAGAAATGAGAGAAATAATAATTATAAAGGTATGGAATTAGGGAGTTGTTGCCATAGATTCTTTGAAGAAAGAAAGGGGCAGATCAGGGCAATCAATCACCAATTCAAAGCAAAGTGTAAAAGCCAGAGGATTTCTTTAGCAACATTTAAAGAAACACTCATTTGAGATTCCCCAGTGCTATGCTAAATTCATGCACTGCTAAAATATTGCCTAGACCAACAGGGCAATCCACACATTATCAAACCATCCCACTATACTGATGACATCCTGTTATTTATAACTATAAATGCCAAGTGGCTTTGGATGCCTTGGTAAAATACATGAACTCCAGATAGTGGGAGATAAACATGACAGAAGCCCAACTCACTATTGAAATGCTTAGAGGTTTGGTAATCTGAGGCATACCAGGACATTTTTTCCCTAAAGTAAAGGGCAAAATTATTGCACCTTGTACCTTAATTAAGATGCACAACAACTGGTAGACATCATTAGACTTTAGAAGAGTAACAAATCCACACTTGACATTAATGTTCTGACCCAATCGTGGAGGATGGGGGAGGCACATACAAAGGGTGCTACTTTTTAAGTGGGACCTAAATGAAGAAAAGAATGTTAAGGCCAATTCAGGCTGTGATACAAGCAGTATTATTATTTGGGTCACATGACTCAGCAAGTTCCATGGTACTAGAAGAATTTGTGCTAGGAAAAATTACCATGCAGAGGGTGGCTCTACCAAGCCCCAAAAGTAGGTTCACATGAAGATTCCTGAGGTTCTACAGCAAGATCAAACCATTTTCAACAGGTAACTCTACACAATTTATAAAAGAGATTTGCCATACTATTGAGCCTTGGTAAAGAAAGAGCATCTACCACAAGCATCAAATAATATAACTATATATATGTATGCACACACACACACACACACACACACACACACACAAAACATGTAACTATACAGCTCTAACTACCCAAAATAAGCTGTGTATGTCAATCACATTGAGTCAGTTGGTGGGGTGGACTTCTCAACCGAAACCTTACAGGCCAGAGGAGAATGATATATTCAAAGTAAGGAAATAAAACTGTCAACTAAGGATATTTTACTTGCCAAAGTTGTCCTTCAGAAATGTAGAAGAGATCAATACTTTCCCAGACAAACAAAAGTAAGGGAGTTCATCACCACCAGACCAGTCTTAGAAAAAAAAATGCTTAAAGAAATTATTCAAGCTGAAAGGAAAAAAATACTAATCAGTAACATGAAAACATATGAAAGTATAAAACTCACTGGTGAAAGTAAGTACACAGTAAAAGTCAGAATACTCTTATCTTATAATGTTGACAGATAAGTCACTTTTATCTTCAGTATGAATATTAAAAAACAAAACTATTATGAATAATAATGGCTATGCTAATTTGTTAAGAGGCAAAAAATTTTTAAAAGATGTAAATTGTGATATCAAAAACATAAAATGTAGAGAAAGGAGAGAGGGTAAACATGTAGAGTTTTTTAAAAATATGATCCAAGTTAAATTGTTATAAGCATAAAATAGCCTGTTATAACTATAACATGTTTTATATAAGCTTCATGTTAACTACAAAGCAAAAATTCATAATAGAGACACAGAAAATAAATAAAGCAAGGCATCAAACCATACCACTAGAGAAAATCACCTAATCACCAAAAAAAGGGAGGAAGAAAGGAGAAAGAATCTATAAAACAACCAGAAAACAATTAAAATGAAAGTTGTAAGTCTTTAACTATCAATAATTACCTGGAATATAAATGGATTAAATTATCCACTCAAGAAAACATAGAATAGTTGAATGGATTTTTTAAAAACCCAACTATATATTGCCTACAAAAGAATCAGTTCATTTTCACACACAGATTGAAAGTGAAAAGATAGAAAAAAGATATTCCACATAAAAGGAAATCAAAAGCAATCAGGAATAGCCATCCTTATTTAGATAAAATAGACTTTAAGTCAAAAACTGTAAAATAAGACAAAACAGGTAATTATATAATGATAAAGGGGTCAATTCATCAAGAGGATACAACAATTGTAAATATATATGCACCTAACATCGGAGCACCTAAATATATAAAGCAAATATTAATACAGCTGAAGAAAGAGATAGATTGCAATACAGTAATAGTAGGGGAATTCAATACTCCACTTTCAACAATGAACAGATCATCCAGACAGAAAATCAATAAGGAAACATTGGACTTGAACTACACTTTATACCAAATAGACCTCACAGACATATTCAGAACATTTCATCTAACAGCAGCAGAATGCACATTTTTTTCAAGTGCACATGAAACATTCTCCAAGATAAATCATATGTTAGGCCACAAAACAAGTCTTAACAAATTTAAGAAATTTAAAATCGTACCAAGTATCTTTTCTCACCACAAAAACATGAAATAAAATACAAATAATAGGAGAATTTAGGAAAATTCAAAAAATAGGTAGAAATTAAACAACATGCTCCTATACAACCAATGAGTGGGAAGTAAAAGAGAAACTGTAAAATATCTTGAAACACAGAAATACAACATATCAAACTTTACATGATACAACAAAATCAGTTCCAACAGCAAAGTTTATAGCTTTAAATGCCTACATCAAAAAGGGAGAAAGATCTTAAACAACCTAAAGTTATACCTTAAGCAACTAGGAAAACAAGAACAAACTAAGCCAAAGTTAGTAGAAGGAAGGAAATAATAAAGATCAGAGCAGAAGTAAATAAAATAGAGTCTATAAAAGCAATAGAAAGGATCAATGAAACTAAGAGTTGGGTTTTTCTGCAAATATAAACAAAATGAAAAACTTCTAACTAGACTAAGAAAAAAATAGAGAAGATGCAAATAAAATCAGAAATGAAAGAGAAGCCATTATAATTGATATCACAGAAACACAAAGGGTCATTAGAGACTGCTATGAACAATTATATTCCAAAATAAAAGGGATAAATTTCTAGCAAGACTGAAACACGAATAAAAAATATTAACAGACCAATAATGACTAAGAGATTGAGTCAGTCACAAAATGTCCTCCATCAAAGAAAAGCTCAGGACTTCACGGCTTTACTGCTAAATTCTACCAAACACTTAAATAACTAATTCCAATTCTTTTCAAAGTCTTCCAAGAAATTAAAGAGACAAGAATACGTCCAAACTAATTTTATGAAGCCAGTGTCACCAATACAAAGCCAGGCAAAAACACTATAAGAAAAGAAAATAACAGACCAATATCTCTGGTGAACATAGAACCAGCAATTCTCAACAAAATACTAAAAGAATATTAAAATACCAAAAATATTAAAAGAATCACTCACCACAATGAAGTGGGATTTGTCCCTCCAATCCAAGAAGGGTTCAACATTTCCAAATCAATGGGATATACCAAATTAACAGAGAAAGAAGGACAAAAATCCTATGATTATCTCAATAGATGAAGAAAAGGCATTCAACAACATTCAACATCCTTTTATGAAAAAAAAAAAACCTCTCACATAAATACAATAAAGGCCATATATGACAAATCTCTTGCTAAAATATGCATGGTGCTGAAAAGTTGAAAGCTTTTCCTGGAAAATCAAGAACAGAATAAGGATGCCCACTCTCACCACCTCTTATTTAGCATAGAACTGAAAGTCATAACCAGAGCAATTAGATTAAATAAATAAATAAGTGGCATTCAATTCAGAAAGATAAAGTTTAGATTGTCTTTGTAGACTGCATGATCTTATATAGCGAAAACCCTAAAGACTCTACCAAAAAAAGTTAAAGCCAATAGACTCAGTAAAATTTCAGAATACAAAACCAACTACAAAAATCAGCAGCATTTCTATACACTAACAATAACCTATCTAAAAAAGAAATCAAGAAAACCATTTATAATAGCTACAAAAAATGCAATACGTTGAAATAAATTTAACCAAGAATGTGAAAGATCTGTACACTGAAAACTACCAAACATTGATGGAAGAAATTGAATATGCAAATAAATGGAAAGATGTCTTGTGCTCATGGATTGGAAGAATTAATATTGTTAAAATGTCTACACTATCCAAAGCAATCTACAGAATTCAATGTAATTCCCACTGAAATTCAAATGACATGTTTCATAGAAATAGAAAAAAAAATTCTAAAATGTGTATGGACTCACAAAAAATCTCAAATAACCAAAGAAATCTTGAGCAAAAAGAGTGAAGCCAGAATCATCACGCTATCTGATTTCAAAATTTACTACAAAGCTCTGGTAATCAAAAGAGCATGGAACAGCATAAAAACAGGCACATTAACCAATGGAATAGAATAAACGGCCAAGAATATGTAGACTCATGCATTTACAGTCAACTGATTTTTCACAAAGATGCAAAGAACACATCGGAGGAAAGGAAATTTATTTAACAAATTGTACTGGAGAAAAGTGGGTCTAATTTCACAGAAAAGTGAAATTAGACCCTCAGTTTACATCATATACAAAAATCAACTCAAGATAGATTAAAAACTTAAATGTAAGACCTGAAACTGTAAAATGACTGAAAAAAAAACAGGGAAAAGCCTTCATGACATTGGTCTAGGCCATTATTTTTTCTATATGACCCCAAAAACACAGACAATAAAAGCAAAAATACAAACAGAATTACATCTAATAAGCTTCTACACAATCAATGAGACAATCAACAGAGTGAAAAGACAACCTACAGAGTAGGAGAAAATATTTGCAAACCATACATCTGATAAGTGGCTAATATCCAAAATACAGATGGTCCCCAATTTACAATAGCTCAACTTGCCATCTTCCAACTTTATGATAATACAAAAGCAATAGAAAAACCATAGTTTGAGTACCCATACAACCCTTCTGTGTTTTCACTTTCAGCACAGTATTCAATATATTATATTAGATATTCAACGTTTTACTATAAAATAGGCTTTGAGTTAGATGATTTTGCCCAACTATAGGCTAATAGAAGTGTTCTGAGCAGGTTTAAGGTAAGTAAGGCTAAGCTATAGTATTTGGTAGGTTAGGTGTAGTAAATGCATTTTCAACTTATGATATTTTCACTACTTGATGGATTTATTGGGACATAACTCCAAGGAGTAGCTATATATAAAGAACTCAACTCAACAGAAAGAAAAAAAAAACAATTAAAAATGGACAAACTGAATAGACATTTATCAAAAGACAACATATAAATGGCCAACAGACATATGGGAAAAAAATGTTCAGCATCTCTAATCACCAGAAAAACCCAAATTAAAATCACAGTGAGGTATCACTCCACACCCGTTAGAATGGATTTCTCAAAAAGAGGAAGTATAACAAGTTTTGGCAAAGATGTGGAAAAAGAAAACCCTTGTACATTGTTGATGGGATTATAAATTATTACGGACTTTAAGGAAAAGAGTATGGAGGTTTCTTTAAAAAATTAAAAATAGAACTACTATATGATCCACAATCCCACTACTGGGCATATATTCAAAAGAAATGAAACCAGTATATCCAAAAGAGAGTTGCGCTCCCACGTTGATCACAACATTATTCACAATGGCCAAGATATGCAATAAAACTTAGTGTCAGCTGGGCTTGGTGGCTCAGTTTGTAATCCCACGCCTTGGGAGACTGAGGTGAGTGAATTGCCTGAGCCCTCGGGTTCGTGACCCGCCTGGGCAACTTGGCAAGACCTCATCTCTACAATAAATCAAAAATTAGCCGGGCGTGGTAGCGCGCGCCTGTGGTTCCGGCTACTTGGAAGGCTGAGGCGGAAGGATCGCCGGAGCCCAGCAGGTCGAGGCTGCGGTGTCCGGGAGCAGCCACTGCACTCCAGTCTGGACGACAGAGTGAGACTCCAACTCAAAAAAAACTTAGTGTCTATCAACAGATAAATAAAGAAAATGTGACATATATATATATATATGATTGAAAACTGTTCAATCACAAAAAAGAAGGAAATCCTAACATTTGCAGCAACATTGATGAACCTGGAGGACGTCGTGTTAAGTTAAATAAGCCAGTCACAGAAAGACAAAGGTCGCATGATCTCACTTATGTGTGATACAGTGGCTTCTCTAGATGGAGTGGAACAAGACAAAACTTCACCTGTGCCTGCAATGCACTGTTTAGTTCATTCTTTAAAAAAAAAAAATCCTGAAGTAAATATACCATCTTTTAAAATCTTTTAAACATGGGCTAGGGAACTTATATTCTTTTCTTCTTTCTTCTTTGCCTCTTGTTTGAAATGTTTTGAGATAATGAAACATATTATAAAATAAAATTAAAAACTGAGACAAAAGATGACCAGATACTTTCCCAAAGTCAGGAGCTCTCCATACTCTCATGGTGGAGAGGTGTCTACCACCCACCCCGTGCCCGTTGCCATCCCTCCCTCTTCCTCTGTGCCCAGGACTTGAGAAGAAGGGCAAGGAAAACTGTAAGTAGAGTCATATGGGGATCTCTTGGGAAGGCAGGCAGCCCTGGTTCTAAGAACCACATCAACGAGGGAGTTTTGGAACAATCTACAATCCCCTCCTTTAGCAAGGGAGGTGCCAAGAGCCACAAATTCTCTTTCTCCCTGGACCACCATTCACCTAGCAGGCCTCAAAATGCTTGATTTAACTATGCAGAAACACTAATTATATTCATTTATGTGACTGACTTACCATTTGAATCTAATTGCCATGCAGCAAAATAGCTGTTAAAACATATCATTAAACTACTTTATAATTACAGAGAGATTTGCTTGTCCTCCTAGTTCGTTCTAAGCATTAGGGCAGGAACTTCACCCCCTACCTTTTGTATATTCTTAATTTAGCTGGGAAGAGGGTGTGGAAATGCTGGCAGACTAGCCAAGTTGTCAGAAACCTGAGGCTGCTGAATAGCTGAGACTTCTAGCAACCCTGCTTGGCTGTATTCACTATGAGTATTTTAGTCAGTTCGAGCTGCTATAACAAATTACCAGAGACTGAATGGCTTAAACAGCACATTTATTTCTCACAGCTCTGAAGACTGGGAAGTTGAATTGAGGATGCCAGCATGGTCGGGCTCTACACTCTTGTAGTTGTAGACTGCAGACTGTTTTTTTGGATCCTCATGGTGGAAAGAGTACCAACTAGCTCTCTGGTCTATTCTTATAACATCACTAATCCTAATGCATGAGGACTCTACCCTCATGATCTTATTGTCTCCCAAAGCCTCACCTCTAAATGCTGTCACTTTGTGGATTAGACTTCAATGTATGAATTTGGGAGGACATAAGCACTCAGTCCATAACACTCAGCATGCACTCTCCTCACAGCGCAGAATATTCACCAGGCACTGTCCCCATAGCAAGCATTTTTCTTCTACTTCTTACCTCGGGAACTTCCTCATCTCACAATATTCCCATCCACCACACTTTCTCATTCATTCCTTCTTCCCTGAACACTTGCTTACACCTACCTCCTCTTGATCTTTTCTATCCCACCTCCCAGCTTGGCCACTGTCTGATGTCCTTCAAGACCACAAATCAATTGTGGGTTCATTGCCTCTTATCTAACTTCATCTGGCTCCGCGTTTTGTCCCTTCAGGAACCTGACTCCTTGAAGTCACAACGTCTTCCAGTGGCTTCTCTCGTGAGATATTCTCCCCATATCGGCCAGCTCAAAGTGGAGCAGCTGAGCACAGTGGCACATATCTGTACTCCCAGCTACCCAGGAGGCTGAGGCAGAAGGATCGCTTGAGCCGAGGAGTTCAAGTTCAGCCTGGAAAATATAGAGAGACCCCATCTCTAGTAAATAAATTCATTAGTAAAATAAATGCTTGAAAAATCAAACAGTTATCTTGAAATGATAAATGTTTGTGATAAAGAATATGCTGATTACCCAGACCTGAGAACTATACATTGCATGTATTGAAACATCAATACATCTGCCATGAATATGTACAATTATTATTTAATTTAAAAAATAAATTGTTGAAAAGAGTGGGCAGTGGAGAAAGAGCAGCCTTCTGATTTGTTAAGGGCATTTCTGCAACTCCATCATAGAACCACCCTCTCTCTGTAGTTTTAATAGTTCAATGTCAATTTGTCCATTTTAAATTCTTCAAACCACATGGGTTGTTGGTTGCCTCTTCCCCCTTGGCACATAATATTTTTTCTGTTCTCCTCAGTCTCTGATTCATAGTCTTCCTCTAAGTTTTACCATCCAGTTTTATACTTAACAGATCACTGTCCTCACTAGTCACTCTCAGACTCCTTGACATACTGAAATTCCTGAATGCCAGCCAGGTACTGTGCCAAACTCTGGAGCTAGAGGGAGCAAGACTCTCACAGCTCCTGCCCTGTGGATCCCACACTCCTGTGAAGATGACAGTTTTGTAAACGCATGCACCTGCACACACACAATAATCATACTCTTAAATGTTGTGAAGAAAAATAAGATAGAGCACTACAAAAGCATATAAGACAGAGGCAGAATCTATCCTGTTAGGACAGGGAAGACTTCCATGAGCTATGATCTGAAGGATGGGTAGGAGTGAGCCAGGTGAAAAGGCCAGGGAAGGGCATTCTGAGCAGAGACCGGCACTCAGTCCCTCCCAATTGTCCCAGTATCCTAACATTGTGTTACCACTACTCTAGATTGTCTCCATTCTGGATTCATGTGAGGCATTCTAATGTGCCTTCTGGAGCAAACTAGATTCTATTACCTTTTTCCAAACTCACCCTCTCATTCTCAATCGTACATTCTAGGACACTGCCACAGTTCATTCTTTCAACTTTGCTCATAGAATAGCTAAACAACACAAGATTGTCATTTTCATAGGTCAAGAGCTGACAAATATCAGAAATTTCATATGGTTTAAACTTTATAACCAGTTTTAGCTAGGGTATCTCCCTTTAAATTTCCATTGTTACCCTGCACTGAGTGAATGCACATTTGGTCAATAAGACTCCAAGGGAAAAGATTTTGCAACCAAAAATAGTCATCCATCCCACAACTTCATAACCAGTAAATTATTTTTAATTTTAAGTTATCTTCTATTCATTTTTTCTTTTAAAAATGTATATATAAGAACAAATTAATTTCTTCTTTTCTGTAGAATAGCACTGCAGACAATGATAAATAATTTTTTAGTTATTTTTTTCTGTCATCCATCTCAAAAGAGCTACTCTGGAATGTCTCCATAGTACCACATTATGGCTTCTCCACAAAATGAGTGAAGAGTATACGAGGTAATAAAATTTACATAATTTTTTTCACACTTTATCACATCTGAAGCACAATCCTGCAAATTACTTAAGGCAGGTAATTTTTTTTTTTTTTTTGAGTTAGAGTCTCACTCTGTCGCCCAGACTAGAGTGCAGTGGCCGCTCCCGGCCACTGCAGCCTCGACCTGCTGGGTTCCGCGATCCTGCCGCCCCAGCCTTCCAAGTTGCTGGAACTACAGGCGCGCGCTACCACGCCTGGCTCATTTTTTGATTTATTGTAGAGATGAGGTCTCGCTTGCCCAGGCGGGTCTCGAACCCGCGGGCTCAGGCAATCCACTCACCTCAGCCTCCCAA
>CAUYQG010244175.1:0-15359 GCA_963574415.1 Tarsius wallacei
CCAGCGGCAGCCCCGGGCTGCCGGCAGGGGCGGTGGCCGCTTTTACCTCAGGCCCGCTGTAATGCCTCTGCGGTGTCTGTGGACAAGTTCCGTGTGGGGGAGCAGGCCCCCTGGGAGAGATCTGGAGTCTTTCTGTGTCCTCTTCTGCAGAGGTCTCACAGACCACGCTGCCCGGTCGCCATCTTGGCCCCTCCCCCCTGCACTAGTTTTCAATGGTAATAAGCTTTGGGTGCAACCCAGTGCTGTGTTAGCCTCTGTAGCCACTGGATTGCTCACATTGCCTCTCCCTCAAACCCACCCAGTGTAGAGTGAAGAAAGATGTTGCTTTTTTGGGAGAAATAAAAGTAAATAAGTACATGTAAGACTTTGCCTTGCAATTCAGTACTGGTACTACATCAGTGAAAACCAACACAAGGCAAATACCCTTGGCCCCAACACCAGATCAGTACCCATGGATGGAACCTCTAGACCCAACCTGGTACCAGATGGGAACCCACAGCTCCAGCAAGATGAACTCCAGATCTGGACCATGTCACTTCTGGCTGGTTACTGTGGTATCAGGTCCTGAGTGAACCTCAGTAACAAGCAGACCCACCAGCTGTGGGCCTTGGCTACCTCAGTGCTATACAGGTCTTGAGGTTGGTGGGTTTTGGATGTAACTCAGCACTGTATCAGTCTCAGTGGCCAAAGTGTTGTGTCTGTGGTGTTCATGGGCTTAGAGTACCTCCTAGTACTCCTATATCTGAGCTGGTCATGGGCTTATGATCCTCACCAGTCAACCTATCCAGAATTTCTGTACAGGCTTACTGCTGAAGGAAGTTCCCAAACAAAGTGAGACAAAAGACTGAATTGAGTACCCATGTCAATGTGCAGACATTGGTGTACAACCACAAGGATACAAATAAATCAGAGAAACATGACATCACCAAATGGACAAAATTAGGTGCCAGTGACTGATCTTAAAGAGATAGAGATGAAAGAACTGCCTGACAAAGAATTTAGAATAATTGTCTTAAGAAAACTCAATAAACTTCAATAAAATACAGAAACACAATTCAGAAATGCATCAGAAATTCAAGAGAGACTAAAATAAGTTTAGAAAATTAAACAGAAATCCTGGAGTTGGAAATAAAATGAACAAACTGAAAAATGCAATAGAGAATATCAACAGCAGACTTAGTCAAGCAGAGGAAAGAACAGATGAATTCAAAGACAGATTAATTTAAAATATACTTTCAGGGCAGAAAAATAAAAAAGAATGAAAAGAAATGAAGAAAGTTTACAGGATGTATTATATAACATCAAAAGAAAAATGTAGAGGTCATTGGTGCTTGAGAGAGTAGAAAAAGAAAGAGAGGTAGACACTGTGTTTAAAAATATAAAAACAAAACTCTTCTCAAATCTGGAGAAAAATATAAATGTTCAGGTACAGGGATATGAAAATATCCTATCAGATTCAATCCAATTAAGACTACCTCATGATATCAAACTGTTAAAGATCAAATTCAAAGAGAGGATGCTGAAAACAACAAGAGAAATGAAGCATTCAGCATAGAAAAGAGTTCAAATACATTTAACAGTAGATGTCTCAACAGAAACCTTACAAGTCAGGAGAAAATGGGATGAAGTATTCAAAGTGTTGAAGGAAAATAAAAAACCCAGCTCACCAAGAATATGGTACCCTGCAAAATTATACTGCAGAGATAAAAGAGAGATACAGACTTTTCTAGACAAAAAAAAAAGAAGGGAATTCATCACCACCAGACCAACCATATAAGAAATGTTAAATGAGGTTCTACAAGATGAAAGAAAAGGATGCTAATGAATAACACAAATACATCTGAACATATATAATTTGTTGATAAAAGTAAGTAGAGTCAAATTCTGAAATACTCTAATAATGTAATGTTAGTATGCAACCACCTATTTTAGTGTAAAGTTTAGATAAAAATATTTAAAATGATAACTATAATAATTTGGTAAAAGATATGCAATATAAACAGATGCATGTGAAATCAAAATTCAGTTGGAGGAGTTAAACAGTAAATTTTTCCCTGTTTTTTTTCATTTTTCCCCTTTGTTGTGATAAAAGTTAAATTTTTATCAGGTTAAAATAACCAGTTACACCTATAAATTGTTTTTTATAAGTTTCATGGTAACCACAAAGCAAAAACACAATATATCTACTAAAAATAAAAAGTAACGAATCAAAAATTCAACCAGAGAAAAATCACTTAATCACAAAGGAAGAAAGCAAAAGATAGAAAAAGGAAAGAAAGGATCTAGACACTAATTAACAAAGTGGCAGTAGTAACATCTGTCAGTGATTACCTTGACTATAAGATGCCTTAAATTCTCTAAGAAACAGAGTAACTGAATGGATAAAAAACAAGACTCAACTACATACTGCCTACATGAGACTTATTCCACCTGTGAGGACACACATAGTCAGAAAGTAAATGGATGGAAAAAGATACTTCATGCAAATAGAAACCAAAAGAAAGCAGGAATAACTATTAAAATATACACTTATTATGTGTAAATTTTAAAAAAGAAGCATTTGAAAATAAGAAAGTCTATTAATTCAGATAATCTCCCTGAAATAAGTATTTCTTTTCTACTTTAAAAAGAAATACATAAAACTGAGAAAGGAATCAGAATTTAAGAATTGAAGGATGAAGTAGCCATTTGTTAACATGACATTTGATGAGCATTGTATTCAGTTAAACAAGCAGTGGTACCAAAAAATTACAGTAATTATAATGCACAACACAAATGTCAAAGTGATTTTAAAAAAATAAAAGTACTAAATATACAAAATGATATTTATTACTAAATGAAATTAAACATTCAGACTATATTAATAAAGATAATGAAGGGTAATGGGGAGAAGTTTGAAAAAAGTAGAAATTTGCTAAATTTCATGTCTTAAATGAAGGAGTTCAAAAGATGAATTCATTGTTTAACTTTAGATTTTTATTATTTTTTTCAAGTTATAAGAGTAATTATTTGGGCTGGGTGCAGTGGCTCTTGCCTGTATTACTAGCTCCTTGAGAGGCTGAGGTGAGAGGATCACTTGAGGTGGGAGTTCAAGACCAACCTGGACAACACAGCAAGACCTCATCTCAACAAAAAAGTAAAATAAATTAGCCAAATGTGGTGATGTGCACCTGAAGCTCCAACTACTTAAGAGGCTGAGATGGGAGAATTGCTTGATCCCAGGAGTTTGAGGCTGCAATGAGCCATGAACATGCCTCTACTCCTGCCTGGGTGGCAGAGTAAGACTCCCATCTTTAAAAATTTTTAAAAAGGTAATTATTTATTATATATTACATAAGAAACAGCTTCTACTGACAGATATAAAACTTTTTCTCTTCATATACTTTTTGTTTTCCCAATATTTCTGAGATGAGCCAGTTACATATAGTTATTTCAGAATTCACTTAGATAAATTCTGCAAAAGGAAATTCTCAAAGTGCTTTCTCTAAGTATATAAAACTTTGGATTTTTATTCAATCAGAATGCAATGATGAAAATCAAAACCAAAATTTAACTCTTATTTTATTTCCAGAGACTCTTTTGTTGAAGCAGTTGATTGCAGCTTAAATTGTCAAATATATCAAGTAATCAAGAAGGAAAGGAACTAATTCATGGATCAAGGATTAGGATGTATTTCAGTTTTGTCTATGATATTATTAAGACTTTAAGAATGTAAGGGGAAATGCATCTCACTAGGGTGCAAAGTTATCATTAAACCAGAGGTAGGAGAAGAAAGACTGACAAGTTTCTGTGGAAAGATTCAGTCAGGGTATGTGTGGAAGCAGAAAGGAAAGAGTGCCAAGAGAAGGGACACCAGCTGCTAACATTCCCATAAGAGGCCTAGCATGTCTTCTAGAGATTGCCCTAATTCCCCTAGATTCAGTTTAAGTGACTTTAAATTAGTCAGCTTTCTTATTTCTACATCACAGAAATTGTAAATGAGTACTGAGCTGGGGGATAAGTGACATGAGCTACTTTTGAATCATTCTCTTACTAATGACAGGAAGGAGGTGAACTCTACATAGGAAAGTCTAAAATGAACATAATGGAAAGCAATGATTTGCCTCTTACTAAAGCAATAACTTTATTAGAGTTTGGGGGCATATTAGAAAAGCTTTGGAGAAAAAACATTATTGGTTTCAATAATCATAGATAAGGTAGCAATTCCACGTGTATATTGCCATACTATTTTTAAAGAGACAAGAAAGGGGAAAATGACTTTTGAAATATATGAGGTAGTTGGATTTTCGGTAAAAACCAATTTAGTGTTGTATGAAAGGAGAGAAGGTTAGCAATTCCCTTGACAAGGATGGAAGAGACTGTCAGGCCTGACAACATGCATACAGTTAAGACATTGCCACCTACTTTGTGGCGTCTAACCATCATTAAAAAAAATCTGTCACGAATGAAGAATAATCAACAGATGAATCCTCCCAGACCCCTGGAAAGAGAGTGTATAAGAATACAGACTTCGGAACGCAAACAATGAAGAGTCCCCTGAACAACTGGTCTCAAACCAAAATTCTAGATATCAAGGTATTGATGGAGAGAATGAATAGAAATGATGAAAGAGAAGAAGAAAGAATGAAAGAGCTGATAACTGAGATGATGGTGGCTCAGCCTGTAATCCCACGCTTTGGGAGGTTGAGGTGAGTAGATTGCCTGAGCTCACAGGTTCGAGACCCGCCTGGGCAACTTGGCGAGTCCTCATCTGTACAATAAACCAAAAAATTAGCTGGGCGTGGTAGGGTGCACCTGTAGTTCCAGTTACTTGGAAGGCTGAGGCAGAAGCATTGCCGGAGCCCAGCAGGTTGAGGCTGCGGTGGCCAGGAGTGTGCCACTGCACTCCAGTCTGGGCGACAGAGTGAGACTCCAACTCAAAAAAAACCAAAAAACAAAACTATATAGTAAACAAAATAGATAAACAATAAGCATGAAAAGCAGAATTTACCAAGCAGAAAAAAGAATCTTAGAGCTTGAAGACCAAAATATGGAACTAACCCCATCTGTTAAAAACATAGAAAGGAAGCTTAAAAAGATGGAACAAAGCCTTCAAGAGATGTATGATTATACTTAGAGACCAAACTCATGCCTAATCAGCATCTCTGAAGCAGAAAATGAGAATGAGAGCACCCTGGAACAAACACCCCATGAGGTCATCCAAGAAAACCTACCACATATCATCAGAGAAGTGACAATCCAAATACAAGAGATTCAAAGTGTCCCAGAAAGCATCAAATGAGAAGACCAACTCTTAGACACATAGTAATTTGCTCACACAAAGTAGGTATAAAATAAAAAAATCCTAAAGGCAGCAAGAGAGGAAGGTCAAACTACCTACTAGAGAAGGCAAATTAGAATAGCAGCAGACTACCGAAACACAACAGGCTAGAAGAGACTGGAGTCCAACCTTCAAAGTTCTCAGAGATAATAAATTCCAACCAAGAATTTCCTACCCAGCTAAGCTAAGCTTCATCAGTGATGGAGAAGTATAATCCTTCCAAGACATTTAATTCCTAAGAGTTTATGCTACCTTCAGACCAGCTATACAAGAGACACTTAAGAAGGCATTAAGCACAAAAGAAAGAAAAAAAATGACTTTGCTCTCCCCAAGAATTCAGGAAGACAATCAACACAGCATGCACCATAACTGCAAAATTGAAAACACATACATATATCAATCCCTAAATCAAAGGAAAACCAACAAACAACAACAAACTTTATAAAAGCCTCATTACAGGGATAAGCTCTCACATCTCAATATCAGCCTGAATATGGATGGACTAATTGTACCAATGAAAAGACATAGAATGGCAAACTGGATTTAAAAAAAAAAAGTTCCAACAATATGCTGCCTCCAGGAAACACATTTTATTAAAAAAGACACTCACAGACTCAAAGTTAGAGGATGAAAATCAAATTTTCAGGCAAATGGAACACAAAAGAAGGCAGGAGTCGAAATTTTAATATCAGATATAACAACGTTTAAGTTATCAAAAATTTAAAAATATACAGAAGGACACTACATAATGATAAAAGGTTCAATCCATCAATGATAAACATATATACACCCAACACAGGAGCACCAGCTTTATAAAGCAGCTACTAAGTTGACTAAAAAAAGATATTGACTCTAGCACTATCATAGCTGGGGACTTAAATACCCCACTAACAACCCTAGATAGATTATTGAAGTAAAAAACCAATAAGGAGATCCAGAATCTCAACTTGACGCTTGACCAAATGAACTTAATAGATACCTACAGAACACTCCACCCAACAACCACAAAATATACATTCTACTCATCACCACATCCTTGGCCATAAATAAAGCATAAACAAATTTCATAAGATTGAAATACTGCCATGCCCCTTCTCAGACCATAGTGAAATAAAAATAAATATGAACACCAGCAAAATTTCCCCAAATCCCACAAAGACATGGATACTAAACAGCATAATGCTGAATGACTCCTGGGTCAACACAGAAGTCAAAACAGAAATTAACAGATTCCTGGAAACAAATGAAAATAAAGACATCTTACCAAAACCTGTGGGATGCTGTGAAAACAGTACTAATAGAGGAATTTATATCACTACAAATACACATCAAGAAAATAGAAAGAACACAAGTTAACAGCCTAACAAAATCATTTAAGGGACCTGGAAAAATAAGACCACCAAAATCCTAACTTTAGCAGACAAATCCAGATCAACAGAGTAAAAACCCAAATATGGGACATAGAAGACAAAAACATCATAGAAAAAAATCAAGAAATGAAAAGCTGGCTCTTTGAAAGGATAAACAAGATTGATTGATCCTTAGCCATATTGACCAAGAAAAAGAGAGAGAAATCCTGAAAAAACACAATCAGAAATGCAAAAGATCAAGTCCCAACTGACCCTGAAGAAATACAAAAGATTATCAGAGATTACTATTCACGTCTGTATGGAAACAGACTTGGAAACCTAAATGAAATGGAGGATTTTCTGACATCACACAACCTCCCAAGGTTGAAACAAGAAGAATTTGAGACACCAATAGATCAATAACAACCCAAGAAATAGACTTCATCATAAGAAAACTACCTACAAAAAAAAGCCCTGGACCAGACAGCTTTCCAGTGGAATTCTACAAAACATACATGGAGGAGCTGATGCCTATCCTATTGTAAGTATTCTAGACAATTGTGAAAGATGGAACTCTCCCCAAATCATTTTATGAAGCTAACATCATATTGATACCCAAACTGGGTAAAGAGTCAACAAAAAAAGAGAACTACAGGCCAATTTCCCTGACGGACATAGGTGCAAAAATTCTCAGCAAGATCCTAGCAAATTGGATCCAACAAAAATCTCAAAAATAATACACCATGACCAAGTAGGCTTTATCCTTGGGATGCAGGGCTGGTTCAACATCCACTTGACCATAAATGTAACTAAATACATCAACAGATGTAAAAACAAGAACCTCATGATTATATCATTGGATGCAGAAAAAGCTTCTGATAAAATCCAGCTTCCCTTCTTGATAAAAGTCCTCGAACACTTAGGCATAGAGGGAACATACCTCAAAATAGTAAAAGCCATCAACAATAAACCCACAGCCAACATACTGTTAAATGGACAGATTTGGAAGCATTTACCCTGAAAACTTGAACAAGACAAGGCTGCCCACTCACCCCTCCTGTTCAACATAGTGTTGGAAGTCCTAGCTAGAGTAGTCTGACAAGAGAAAGAAATCAGAGGTATCCAAATAGGAAAAGAGGAAGTCAAGTTATCCCTCTTCACAGATAATATGATTCTATACCTTGAAAACCTAAGAGAATCTGTCAAAAACCTCCTTACACTGATAAAGGACTTTGGCAAAGTCTTAGGGTCTAAAATAAATGTGAAAAAGACAGTTGCATTCTTATACACCAACAACAAGCAGGCAGAGAACACAATCCCATTCACAATAGTCACAAGAAAAAAAAAAGAAATACTCAGGCATCTTTCTAACCAGAGAAGTGGAAGACCTTTACAATGAAAACTATAAAACACTGCTCAAAGAAATCAAAGAAGACACAAACAATTGGAAAAATGTTACATGCTCATGGATTGGAAGCATCAACATTGTTAAGATGT
Organism: Tarsius wallacei; assembly: GCA_963574415.1. NCBI lineage: Eukaryota > Metazoa > Chordata > Mammalia > Primates > Tarsiidae > Tarsius > Tarsius wallacei. The sequence continues at coordinate 8,167 of CAUYQG010244175.1, forward strand.
CCATCCTACCAAAATCAATCTACAGATTCAATGTAATACCTACTAAATCACCAGCATTATTCTTCTCAGACCTGGAAATGAAAATAGAGAAATTCATATGGAAACATAAATGACCACGAATAGCCTCAGCAAAATAAACAAAACAGGAGGAATTACACTTCCAGACTTTAAAATTTACTATAAGGCTACAATAATCAAAATAGCCTGGTATTGGTACAAGAAATGGGAATATGGACCAATGGAACAGGATAGAGATTTCAGAAGCAAAACCTCCATTTTTCAGCCAACTTACCTTCGACAAAGCCTCCACCAACAACCACTAGGGAGAGGAAAACCTATTCAGTAAGTGGTGCCAGGAAAACTGGCTGACCACATGCAGAAGAATGAAACAAGACACAAAAATCAACTCTAAGTGGATAAAAGACCTAAACGTAAAACCTCAAACTATAAGAATCTTAGAAAATGTAAGAAACACCCTTATGGAAATTGAAGTATACAACCAATTCCTGACCAAAGTCCCAAAAGCTGTAAGAGATAAGATAGACAAGTGGACCTCATTAAACTGAGATCTTCTGCAAAGCAAATGAAACCACCAAGAGAGCAGGGGTCAGCCCATAGACTGGAAAAAAGTATTTGCCAACTGTATATCTGACAAAGGCCTAACATACAGCATCTACAGGAAACTCAAATGTGCTGAAAGAAAAAAACAAAAACAAAAATAAAAACCAAGCAGCCCGATTAAAAGTGGGCAACAGATATAAATAGACATTTCTCAAAAAAAGACATATGAGCAGCCAATAGATACATGAAAAAATGCTCAGCCTCACTAATCATCAAAGAAATGCAAATCAAAACCACATTGAGATACCACCTAACTCCCAGTCAGGATGGCCATCATTATTAACTCAAAAAACAACAGATGTTGGTGAGGATGTGGAGAAAAGGGAATACTTTTACACTGTTGGTGGGAGTGTAAACTGGCACAACCTCTGTGGGAAACAGTACTGCAATTCCTAAAAGATCTAAAAATTGACCTTCCATACGACCCAGCAATCCCCCCTTTTGGGAATATACCTGGAGGAATACAAATCATACTATGAAAAATATACCTGCACACACATGTTTATCACAGAATTATTCACAATAGCAAAAACATGGAACCAACCGTGCTGCTCATCAAAAGTAAACTGGATTAAAAAAATGTGCTACATATACACTATGGAGTATTATATTGCACAGCTATTAAGAAGGACAAAATTATGGACTTGACAGCAACTTGGATGGATTTAGAGTCTATCATACTCAGTGATCTGTCACAGAAACAATAAACTGCATACTACATGTTCTCACTCATAAGCTGATCCTGAATATTAATTATAATACTATAAGAAAGGGATTATCCATAAAAGGATACTGCCAGGGGAGAGGGGTAGCACATAACATCAATAAGTGTACCTGATTTCAAACCAGGTGAAGTGGGGACCAAATGGAGGCCCAAACTTTACCTGTATAATGACCAACCACTTATCTACCTAATCTTGGATTGAACCCCACATCTTTAAAATAGAATTTTTAAAAAATGTAAAAAACGTACCTTTATCTACATGTTTTAGGAATAATAATGAAATGCTTAAGATGGAATGCTTTTAAATGAGTTAAGAAACAATCTATACATAGTTGAGGCTGCCTAAATCATTCTTCTCTGAGATACTTTGAAGTAATAGTGTAGGCAACTTAAAATTTAAATGATTGATTTGTTGAAAACTGTATGCAGAATGTTTTTAAAGGAACATTCCTGCCTGCTTGAGACTTTCTAGCATTTTATCACCAGATGGAAATATGGAAAAAACACAAATTAGTTCCAATTTATTGACTGATTCTTTTTTTTTTCTTTATTAACTATATTAGGTGCTAAGGTTCATAGTCTCTGCCCACCAGAAGCTGGCACAACTACCACAAAACAATACTCAAAAGTAAAAAATTCACTGTGAAAATATATCCAAAATATTAGAATATGCTAGTGTGAGCAGGTTATTGTGATTTTTTTCCCTTTCCTCTATTTTCTATAAAATGTGGATATTACTCTTAAAATACTCTTACATTTCCACTGATTGGGAACACTATGCCAAGTGCTTTATATACATTGTCTCATTAATCTTGATGAACAATGACAATTAATCGACAATATCTATTTTATGCTTGTGGAAACTAAGGCTTAAAATGATTAAAAATCATACCTCAGGCACTTATTGTAGAGCAATTTGAAATTTGGTTGGCTTCACTTTGAATGCTCCTGACCACTATGAAACATTAGCAAATCACAGAAGAACTTTTAAAATTACATTCATACCCCCAGAGTATGGCATAGTTTGACAAAAGATAAAGTAAGATAATATCTTCCTGGAATTTAACTTTTTTTGCAACAATATAGCAATCCTTTATATTTTTTTAAGAAACAGCTCAGTTTCTAAATGTTCCTCTTCCCATCGGGCTGTTGGGTAACATTATCTGTCATTTTTGAAGCTCTTCCACCCCAGGGTTGCACTAGGGAGCCAATATTATAAACAAGTCTCAAGGCATTGTGGAGATCCTGTGGACATTTGTTGTCTGTCTCGCACTAGTTATTACTGAAATGTCCGTTGTCCAAGTCACACAGTCTATACGGGTTGGGGAACTCTGCAACGTTTTTTTTTTATCATACTTTAGGTATGACCTCTGAAGAGTAAAAAAATTGTAGCCATTCCTCTCTGGAGTTTTGCAATCTCTTGGAACCTTGCCAGAAGATAGAGAGTAGGTCCCTTAACCCCCAAAACACCTGTAAAATTTAAAACCCCTGTTTGTATAGTATGAGACTATCCTTGATAACCCTTGCAAGAGCATAGGGTTAATGAGTCCAAAGCTTCTGGTCCTGTAGCTTGGCTTCCCAAAGAGCATTCTGCAAAGCTTTAAGGAAACTGGTTATGTGACCCATACTAGGGCAATTAATACTTGTCAGTCTCAAGGCTTCAACCCCCCAACTCCTTAACCTATCACGCCAGTTGACAGGCCAGAGCTTCCTCTACCACAAAAGTGGATGGGACGAATTTTTTGCTAACTGTCACAACATGCAACTGTAAATGTAAGGTTTAGATCTCACCTACCTAATTCTCAAGAAAGGGTCTGACATTCTTCCCAACCATGAACAAACTAGCAGCTTAAAGCTATAGCAAATTTTCTGCACATCATGCTGCTATTGAATCCTGACTTTTAATCACCCCTCCCTCCACTTTGGGAAAGAGTTGGTGTCTCCTAACTCCTGCAGTATAAAAGTCTCAAAGCCAAAGATCTGAGTCTGTTTCCCCCACATGGGAGTTAGGCGCTGCTAGGTTTCTGTGTAAGGCCCCACGACACCCACTACTACTACTGCCCCCTTGTGTATTTCCCAGGAAATGTTATCCAAGCTAACCTAGTTCAAGTCATCTATGGCCACTTGAACTTGTTTACACAGTAACAAATTAAAGTTTTGTTTTGCTAACTTGGAAATTATAAAATGCTTTTAATATCCATTCCCTTGGCTACATGTGGACTGATCATCTTTTCATATGTTCATTGGTCATTTTTGTTTTTTCCTCTGTGAAGTTCCTGTATCATAGTCTTTGTCTTTTTCTTATTAATTTGTAGCAGTTTACTGAAAACCAATCCTCTGTCGCTAATATATGTTGCAAACCTATTTTTTTAGTGTTCATTCTCTAACTTTATTTATGGTATCTGTGTTCGAAAAAAAAAAATCTACATTTTTACTTCTGACTTTTACCCAGACTTTAATCCTGTATTTTTAAAAAAGCATCTGATCTTATTTATTGCTACTCTTAGAAAATCTTATTTTTGACTGGATTCGGCTCAGAATATAAGCTCTCAGAAAAGGACAGCTTTTGTCTCTGGGAAATCTTTTCCTAGAATTTCTCTTTGGTCTCCTATACTCTTGGTCAAAAGTTTAGCAGATTCTGCAACCCCTTTCTTATTTTTCTTAGCAAGCTGTTTCTTCAGAGCAATGTGTGGATGCTTTGCATTGCAGAACACATGGAATAACAGGATGCTGAATCTTGGACACTTTGGTCCTGAGTTTCTTATTTTCTTTGTTTGGAGACTTTCTTACAACATATGGTAGACATTAATTTTATAGAAAGTTTTGAAAACTTTCAGGCTCTCCCAGCTCTTTTGGGCCTTGTGTAATGAGGCATAGTATTAGCAGTCAGTCTAAGAATATCCCCCCTCCATTTTTTTTTTTTTAACAATTACTAGGTTAAGAGCACTCAAACTGACAACCACAATGCAACTCCAAGCAGGTCTGCAATTTCGTTTTCCAGTTCTTCCTGGCATATCACAAGAATGCCTCTTAGTAGTAGATGAACACAGCCATGGGTCAAGACATTCTGCTTCATGGGGAACCTAATTTGTAGTTCCCATCACTGATTAGGACCACATAACCTTTCCACTCTTCGCCCAGATCATCAGCAGTGACTTCTGTGACCATATGCTTCTCATAAAATGTATGGTATTTGTGCTTATTATTCACTTCAGTGTCTTTCTGGCAGCTAGTGGCTGAGAAGGAAACGTTCATCTTCATCCTGAAGCAGTGCTCGCCCCTGAGATGCCATGAAAAAGAGTGAGTCAATCCTATATTTTTTACTTGTATTAGAGATTTTTTACTTACATGTACAAAATGTACACATCTTACTTTTCTCTTACACTTCCAACTTTTTAAATCTTGCTTTGGTTCCAGAGTACTTCTGGATGCATTCATTGACTTGAAACACTTATAGTCAATTTTGACTTATATTTTTTTAACTTTTAGACTCTTTCTAGAGTCAGTTAATCAATATATGTTTGATGCCAAGCTAACACACTTTGACGTTAACTCTTTGGCTTTTGTCCAAAGTTGATAGAGAAAATATTATGTTATCTTTCTTTTTTGCAAAGTGTTCCCTTGAGTTTTGAGTTCATAGTGGAAGAAAAAAATGTTTATGCAAATAAACAATCATGTGACAATTTTTAGCCAATGAAAAGTATACTATAAAATGTTTCTATGTTTATTTAATATGCAAGTCAACTCCTTCATTTACCTTTCCGAGAAAAGGGTTCTTGGCAAGCCTCTTTCCTTGGTCTTTTAACATCATTTCCTGAGTATGTGGGAGCTCCAGAGGGGGCTAGAACTTGTAGCTGTTCCTCCCAGCCACCCATTTTCCTACATGGTTGCCTCCAGTCCAGTTGATAGAAATTTCTGTGCAGGTTTACTCTTTGTTGTCTTTTTACATGAAACATACAACAATTGGCATTTTATTTCTCAGTAACCAGCTAGGTAGAAAAAAAATCAACTGTGATTGTAATTTTAATGAAGGAAAATTTACATTGTTTCCAGGCTGTCTGCCAATTTACTATTTAGGAAAATTAACTCAGATGCAGTTAATCAGTCTTTTTTTTTTTTAATACCAAAACTTCTCTTGTCAAGATCAGATGAAGAGTAATAATATACCCTTAATGGTTTTGCACACTAGGCAGAAGTCAGTCCCTAACTTCGGTGAGCAGGAACTAGCCAGCATTTTCCAGAGGTCTTAAGGTCCGTTTTCCACTTTTGTCTATGATCTGCTGTAGTCAGACACTCTCCTCTCCTGTTCAACTTGTTTTTGTTGGCTTCAGAAAATCCATCAGTAGCTAAGGTGTGGCCTCTTGGCCAAAATAGTTTGAGAAGCAAAATCTAATCTCATTGCAATATGTCTTCCATCAAGCCCTAAAGGTTTTCATTATATTAAAAGTATGTTGATTAACAGACTTGAATTTTACACTCTCATAGAACATTGGATTGCATTTTGTTTCACAATTTACATAGCTGATTCTTGTAGTCACCACATTTATGTTTCTATCACGTTTCTATTATTTAAAAAATGTATGTGTATCTGTATGTATATGTATATGTATACACACCACTAGAATGTTGTGATACCATACTCGGATACCACAAGTTTATAGTCTTAAGATTGTGGCTCCTGTCCCAGATGTCCACTTAAAAGTAAGATTATAGTAGCATTAGTAAATCTAGTGTGTGATATAAAATCAAGAGACAGAATCTCAGTTCCAAATATGTTGATTATTGTCTTGTAAAAGAATGAATAAAACTTAGGGGTCCATTTCATGTACTTTAGCAAAATGTGAATGGCCAGGCCCATTCCATGTTCCTTTTTGGCAATACTAGCCCCTCCCCTGCTCACTCCCTCCTCTTTCTCTATTTTAGCAGGTAACATGATAAAACATGTATCATGTAGCAGGTATCATGATAAAAACATCCTGGACCTGTTTGCCCTTTATACTCTTTCCCTGCCTTTCCCCTGCTCTGCTTTGCATCAAGGGGCACTAATCTCTGCAGTTGTGGTCCCTATGCTCTATGGTTTTAGATTGGTTTGTGGAGGAGGTGGTGGGGAGGAATAAGCCAGGCTATCTTTCTTCTTCCCTCTCTGCCAGCAGCTTCATGAATCCAGCTTTTGGCAGGCAAGCTAGCAACAGTTCCAGTTTCCACCAGTGCTAGTTTAACCCAGCCTTCACTCTTTATCACTTTGGTCTTGGATCAGTGTGGCTTCCTGTTGTTATGAATCTTTGGATTGGCCCATTGTCCTCTGTTTGGTTTTTCAGCTCTTTCATCATCCAGGGAATCAATTTTCTGCATTAAAGTCTTTTTAACTACTCAGTTAAATTCAGGCGGGTTTTTTTTTTCTTGGCTAGACTCTGATGATATACATGATTTCTTCAGTACATATGAAATAACCTTTCAGACCTGTGCATGTTTAAAAAAAAACTTTGTTCAGACTAGAAGTCATTTTACTACCCACAGTAGGCAAAGCCAAAAACACAACTGTGGTGGGTTAGAGGGGGGAAAGGGAGGAAGGGGGCCCAAGAATGTGCAACTTTTTGATGATACATCTGTTGCCTTGCCAAATATAGGATGCAATATATTTATTTAAAATAAATGGTCCCCCATCAAAGATGGTTGTAGTCAAGGTATCTCTGTTTTAATAAAACTCAAGCCGGGCTCGGTGGCTCAGCCTGTAATCCCGCGCCTTTGGGAGGCTGAGGTGAGTGGATTGCCTGAGCCCGCGGGTTCGAGACCCGCCTGGGCAAGTGAGACCTCATCTCTACAATAAATCAAAAAATTAGCCGGGCGT